>JAQIXA010003937.1:0-12613 GCA_034699045.1 Nanhermannia cf. coronata Gr-Ori-00579 | reverse complement strand
CTATACCTAATGGTAGGTCATGTCACCATATGACCAGATTTTCGATCGAGAAAGTGCATATAAAAAGGTTACCTTGTAAGTAAAAAAATTTTCTAAATTTTTAGATAGATTAAAGCTTCTAGTGCAATCAATTGTGATTTCATTGATAGCTAACATGACACTTGTTTATTTATAGTTAGGTCTGTATTAACTTTTACCCAACCTACTGTTTTGTAATACTTAACACGGAGAAAGTCTAAAAGAGAAAGTCATTAACCTGAGCCTGACCCGGCCATTCCAGACCCGGAACCCATTCCTGAACCAGATCCCATTCCAGACCCGGTTCCTTGGAGAAAGTTGGAGAAAGTATAAATTATGTATATACAAATATAGAATATGTATGTATGTAGAATATAGAGTATGTAAAAAAAACCTGATTTTGATAATTCTGTCGTGGACATCCCCCCTACTACTTTGCCTTCAGTCGCAAATACTCGTTGAGGCGGAGGCATTGACCTTGACCGCAACCTGGACCTTGACCGGTAATAACCATCTGGAACACTTTTTCCATGAACCCTTAAATCCGTTCTCACTGATTCAAAATGTAAATTCAAAAATTATCTTTTTAAAATTATAATCTTTGAAGATACCTACCAGTTGCTCCAGTTGCGGACACCAGTTCTGGACCCCGGTCTAAATATCCATAATGAATAATGAATGATCAGTTTCATTATTGTATATTGAATAAATTTAGGTGAATATTTAATAGTACTAGCACTTGAAGCTCGACTTGAAGCTCGACTTGTAGCTCGACTTGTTGCTTTTGAATTCCGTTTATCCTCAAAGACGACGACTTGGTCCGGAACTTCATTTGATTTTGAAACTGATTTTGAATTCTTTTTCTTGCCCTTTTTCTTATGTTTCCGGTCACGAAGCTTTAGATCCATCTGGGTTTTAGAGGCTTCCTGCATTTTCCATGGATTTCCACCACCCATAAGTTTACTATGAGGATCTTTTGCTGAAGTTGATCCAAGTCTATTTGGACCATCTACTCGACCTTTCTCAATTTTGACTTTCTTGTCTCTTTTGTCTTTTTTATCTTTTTTCTTATCCTTTTGCTTATCTTCTTTACGACTTTTGGCATGCTGATGTTTTCCACCTAAAATTTTTCCAGGATGCGGTTCAAAACCAGATCTAGCAGCTGAGCCGCCGGATTGAACCGAACTTCCACCCATTCCACTCTGATTTGCTGATGACATTCCAGTCTTGGATCCAAGCTTAGACATAGATTGCGAAATTGACTTGGACATAGACGAAATAGAAGAGGAAATTGACGATAGAAGTCCACCCTTTTTCTGCTCACCAGCTGGAAAATAATCCGCCGTTTTTCCTGTCTCGGTCTTGGCCGGTTTTGGCTCCGGACATTCCAAAAATTTTGGCTTTTTTGGACAATATAATACATAAAAGATTGAAATATTTTGACTTTAAAAGTATATACCTTTCTCCATCGACGTCTGAGAGGTTGTGAGAAAGTAGCCGCATAAGGGATGGGACAATAATCTTCGTCTTTAATCCAGCCGCCATCTTGTTTGGGTTTTGCATTCGCCTTCTCAGCCATGGCCTTTTCCAGGGCGATCATATCTTCAGCCGAACCTGATTGCTTGTTCATGCCTAATCCTATTGGTTTTATTAAAGTAAGTGTCAAAATTTTTCACTTTTACAAGGATCTTCCAATACCCTACTGATCCACTACATAAATTATAGACCATAAACTATATACTATTAACTAACCTGAACCTGAACCCGAAGTTTCCTTTCCCAATTTTCCAAATATTCCAGAATCAGCACCTGATTTCACGGATGATCCACCCCCTAAACTACTACCAGATGAACTCAGAGTTGAATCAGAAGCACCACCTCCAGAAAGACCATGTCCAGCTATGTAATTTTACAAAATATCAGGTTATATAAAATTGAGAATTTTCAGAAACTACCAAGTTTAAAGATAGGTTTTGTCTTTTATTACCAAAAGGATTATCAAATGGAGTCGTAGAAAAAACATAAGATCCTCCAGCCCCTAATCCTCCAGATGAATTCATGGTTAAGTCAGAAGGACCACCTCCAGCAAGACCATGACCTTTTGGCATAAAATATGAATAAAATTTAGAACTTTAATAAGCTATATTTTCTTTAGATTTTATCGTTTAGAATTTTATACCGGAAGAACTTGCAAATGATGTACTTGTAGAAAAAATATATGAACCAGATCCGCCACCAGCCCATAGCACATCATCATTTGCATAAGCTTCAGATCCTGAACCACCTGAACCTCCAGCTTTCGATTTAGATTTCATACTGCCTAAATTTAAATTTAACAAAAATTGCATAATAAAAATAGACTAGTAAATACCCAAGTACCTACCCCATATTAGATTAGGTTTAGTAATATATAGATATGTACATAATAATATGCATGGCACTTACTCATTGATTTTGATACACTTGATTTCATTTTGGACATGGATTGTGATATATTAGATCCCATTGACTAAAATTATTTTTACCTTAATTAGTGACTGGTTTGTTAGTAAATTAGTTAATATTCATAATTTTTTTAAGAGTCTGACTGAAAGAGATTGTGAAAGTGATGCCAGAAGACCCTTTTTTTCTGGAGCACCATCCGTTGGGATTTCAATTGGTTTTGGAGTTTCTGGAACTCCAGGTGGTAACCCTCCAAAACAATATTCCTTAAAAGAAAAAAAATAATTTGGATATTTTCAAGATCAAAAACTCAACGTATATATTACCTCCATTGCAGATGGATATTTATGTGATCTTGGTGGTTTTGGTGGTGGTTGATCTATCATAAATTATATTTTTAAACATATGTCATAGATTTATAGAGCTTTTAATTAATTAAACCTGGGGCTTTGGCTTCTCCGGGATCGCCTGGCCCATTTTGAATGGCGCCTATTGAAATATCAATAAATTAAAACTTAAAATGATTGGACAAAAAAAAAACTCAAAAACCTTGACTGGAAGTCGACGGAGCAAAGAGTGATCCACCTCCACTTGCACCTCCTTGTAAAGAGAATGGAATATTAAGATTTTATAGGTACTAAATGATAATTTTTATAAGATATTTGCATACATTGCAAATACAATTCTCATTCTAGTTCTAGATATATATTATCGTTTACGTACCTCCAAAAGATGACCCCATTTGTGATGCAGAGCCACCACCCATTAGACCATTTTGACTTTCCCATGGATCTTGATAACTTGCCAATTTATAATGTCCAAAGCCACCACTTCCAGCACCTTCATCATAATATGCAGCTGAGCTAGTACTACCTGATCCAGCTTTAGATTTACTTTTATTAAAACTTGCATTCGACAGTTTCGACATTGACCCCGAAATCTTGGCTGAAAGTGACGAGAGTGAGGATTTCATTTTTCCAAAAATTGATTGACTTTTTCCAGTGCCCATTTCAACAGGCTGATTGTCAACTTCTTCTGGTTCTTCTTTCTCTTTTTGCGTTTTGGGATGTGGTCTTTCCATGGGACAACCTGAAAAAATTATTCATATATCTGTCTTCAATATCAGACATCATAGCTTGTTTTGAAATCCTAGATTTCAATCAATTAGTTTGAAAAATCTAGGATTTCTCCATATTAATAATATCGGTATATCAACCTCGAAAATTCAGGCAGGTTTTTAAGGACTTTCTCCATGTTAGGGATAGCAAAACAGTAGGTTGCGGGAACAGGGCTACAGATCTAACTATAAAAAATGCCAAAGGACATAGTGCAATCAATTGTTATTTCATTGATACTTAACATGACACTTAATTTTTTATAGTTAGATCTGTAGCCCTGTTCCCGCAACCTACGTTTTGCTATCCTTAACATGGAGAAAGTCTAAAAGAGAAAGTCCTTAAAAACCTGCCCTTAACACTTTAATAAATGTCTTAGAGAAAGCATCATTTAAAAAGATTTTCTTTTATATGGGGTATAGGGGTAGATCAGGAATAGTTCGGAAACCTTTTTGAAATGGTCTCGATTCAATCAATCTCATCCATATTTGAGTTAAATTTACTCCTATATTTTTGGTTTAATTTTATCCCTGTAAGAAATTAACCAAAAATATTTTAAAATCATTAATTGGGTTAATTTCATACAAGTTAGACTAAAAATATAGGGACAAATTCAACCAAAATCAAAATAGGGATGTAATTAAACTCTAATAAAAGTCTTTTGAAAGGACTAGCTATACTTTGCTTGCCTATATCCTAACAAGTTTTGACTTTTTGCTTGAGAATATGAATATCCAGAGTATATTTTGTGAATATGCTGATAAAAAATTTCAGGTCATATTATACACCTGTTTAGTTTCAAAACAAACTTTTCAAACTAAAAGTTTCTGAACACGAACTATCTCTAACCTACCCCTATTCTATCAAGTATCTGCATCTAACTAGAATCTTAGGTACGATACGAGTATAGAAATTTTTTGAATTTTGATAATTTTCTTACCTCTATCATAAAGAACTCCAAGTTTACATAAAGCCCTTGCCCTCCACCCTTTCGGCTTTGCATATTTGGGAAATAGTTCATCATCATCGTCCTCACCACCTCCTCCACCACTTTTCTTAAACTCATTAGCTGGTGTTTCAGCATCATCGAAACCTTTCATTGAGAATGATTCGACTTTCATATCAGATGCAGGTGGTCCTGAGCCAGCTGCTTTTTTACCACCAGCAGGTTTTTTACCACCACCACCAGTTTTACTAGCTTTACTATCTTCACCACCAACTGTACTCTTACTGGCATCACCTGCTGTACTTTTACTTGCACCACCACCACCTTTTTTATTCTTTTTTGCATCATCTTTAGTTGACTTGCTGGGCACGGCGGCGGCTGAAGTTTTACCAGCACCTTAATTAACCAGTTATTTTTAAGTTTATAATATAGTTATACAAAAATGAACATTATACTTTACCTGAATCAGAACTTTCCAAAGCTTTTTTCGCTTCATCCTTCAAAGCTTTGTCTTCTTTCCTGCCACCACCACGTAAAATTCCATCATCATCTACAAAAGCCTGTCTCAGTCGTGGATGTTTTTCTTTTTTGACACTAACAAGAGAAGGTCTAGAACTTGGAGGTTTAGTGGACGATGGCGTTGAGGCATTGAGAACGGCGCTGACAATTACTTCACTTTTTGTTGATGATGACAATTGATCAATTTTTCGTTGGTCAGCACCAGCATCAGCAGAATTTGATCTTGAGGATCTTGAGATCATCCCATTTTCATCCTCAGGGTAATCATTCATATCGAGTATTAGATTAATCGAACTTCCAGCAATAGACGAGAGATTCCTTCGAGTATGATGCCGACCTCCAGCATCATAATCCATTCTTCTCAGCTCTGCTCCATGTATTGAATTAGCATTTGTACGATTTGATTTGGGAGTATTACTTTTACTTTTACTCATACTCATATTGAAATTTACTCGAAGACTTTGAATTTTGGTAATTAATTTATTTGCCAAATATATCTCAACTAAAATTTAGATGAGGGGATTTGAGGATTCTTTTTACACAATAGATATGGAATCATACACTTAAAATTTTGGTCATCGCAGTACCTTGATCTTAAATTGGGACTGGGACCGATTGGTTTGGCCCCTTTTTTGAATTCAAGGATTTTGAATTCTGATTCTGAATTCTGATCTTGGTGAACATTTAAAAAAAATTACTTATACCTAAAAGTTTTAACTGTAATAACCATAACAGTAAAAAGTTATTTGCATAAAAAGTGATAAAGGTCATGAATGTGAGCCTTTTCTATTGAAAATTACTTACCTACCTAACCTAAGATCAAGATTATTTGACAATTTAAATAAATTAGTAATTATGGCGATTTTAATCTTGATAAGGTTGCCCAGATCTGAACCTATCAAGATTAAAATCGCCATAATTACGAAATTTAATTTGTCAAATAATCTTGCCTAAGATTATGTATGCCCTATTTTGCTAACAAGTATATCAATTATCAATATATATTAGATGGTTATTTACTATTATATCTAAAAAAATAATTACAAACTGCATTATTATAAGAAATGACAAGTATTCTTTTCAAGTGTCAATTACTAATTGAAAATTTTGAAATTAAATTACATAAGTAAAACATGAGAGAAACAAAGTTGTAAAGTCGACAATTTATTTTATATTGCATGCCTTGACCTTTTTAGCCATTATTTTTGGTCAATATTTGGTCAATCCCATACTTTTGATTTTATACGAGTATCAACTATCATTTAAATCATTAACTTAACATTAGCTAAATAGTATAGTATTTGGATATGTACACCTAACTAACACTAACATAGGCAAACTAAATTATCTGTAATATTTTTTAAAATTAACAAAACTTTGAAATCTTTGAACTTTGAGATAAAAACATCTATTTTATAAAAAAGTTCGAGCTTCAGCTTTTTGTCCAAGTACTTATACTATCTTAATCTTAACCTTCCATAAACCTCGATATACATATTTATCAAGTCATAATGATCTTGACATCAATTATCTATCAATTATCAGTCGATAACGATAATCGATAACGATAATCGATCGATAAACCTCGACAAGATCGATCGAATTCTAAAAAAAAGTCTCAGGTCACCCTCAAACTCAAACTCGAAAGGAATTTCCTAAAGCGGATTTTTGAGGATTTGAATTCCCATGTGGAAAAAAAAAATAGGTAAATAAAAAAAATATATTAATTTTGATTTTGTCGTAAATAATTTGTTAATTGTTGTGATAATTGGCATTTTAATTGTTGGAATTGTATGCCTGGAAATCCTGGAATCTGAACCTTTATAGGACAATCGGCGTTATAACGTATGTATATAATTGATTAATTCTTGATACTAACTATCTCGGTCTTGGTCTTGCTCGTCGCTCGTGCTCGGTCCGCGGTCCGGTATACCTAGATCTAGATTTAATTTTAATTTAGTTAGTTAAATGATTTATTTATCGTATCATAATCATAATCATGTCTGAAAAACCCAATTTTGGCTTCTATTTTAGGTTTATTTTCTTAAATGATATGATACATGTAAAATTGAATTCAAAATTCAAATTTTTCCAAAGAGGGGAATAATTTATAATATAAATTGAATTTTGTAGAAGTTTTTTTTATAAAGTTATTAAGTTTGATTTTATAGGGAGATCATGCATGAACTAAAAGCTTTTTTTTTATATTTTTAAAGATAGATTAATATAAAGATTCGCATAAAAACTTTTTATAATTAGAATAGGTAATAGGACACTGAATTTATCTTTAAATAATATCTTGTATGCCAATAATGATCATTTTATTCTGTTTTTTTTAGATGGACGAATCTGATGATCGAAAGAAATCTCATCGTAAATCACAATCTGGACGTAAAGCTGAGAAGAAGAAATCGAAAAATGCAAAATTTGAAGAGAATGTAGATCCAAAAATTCGGAATCCTAAAGCTTTTACTTTTAATTCAGTCCAGAAGGCAGAGAGAAAGTTTCGTCGTACCAAGGATTTAGAAAGTAAGTACATAATAATGATCTAATTAAGTCAATTCAGCTCTGAAAAACTCAAATTAGTAATGTTTGTGAAATCTGCTGGACTAAAATTGGTTTATTCAGAGTCTATAATCTTTAGCTACGAACTATAAAAAATAAAATACCTACTGATAATTTTAGTCAGCAATCAAATTACTAATTATACTGTTTTTAAATAACTTTGTACAGCTAAAAAAGATCGTGTACCACAAGTTGATCGAATTCCAATTGAGCCACCCCCATTTATTGTTGCTATTGTGGGACCGCCTAAAGTAGGAAAAAGTACATTGTTTCAAAATCTTGTCAAGAATTTTACTCGTCAAAAATTAACGGAGATAAAAGGTCCTGTAACAATCATTTCTGGGAAAAAGAAGAGATTAACTTTTATTGAATGTAATAATGATATTAACTCGATGATTGACGTGGCAAAAATTGCTGATCTTGTCTTGCTACTTGTTGATGCTTCTTTCGGTTTCGAGATGGAGATTTTTGAATTTTTAAATATATGTCAAGTAAGTTTATAAATTATAAAACACAAAATACATTTAAATAAATATATAAGTAATATGAATAAGTAAAATAAATACATAACTATTATTCTTTATTAATTTTAGGTACATGGTTTTCCACAAATAATGGGAGTTTTAACTCATTTAGATTTATTTAGGAATAAAGATAAATTAAAAAAGACAAAGAAAACTTTAAAACATCGTTTTTGGACCGAAGTTTATCCTGGATCAAAACTCTTTTATTTATCTGGCTTCCATCCAGCAACTCAATCATATCCTAAAAATGAAATACATAACCTAGCAAGATTTGTTTCTGTCATGAAATTTAGGCCAACTGTTTGGAGAAGTGAACATGCTTATATTGTTGCAGATCGAATTGAAGACATTACTTCGCTTGAAGATGTGAGACAAAATCCAACAATTGATCGAAATTTGTGTTTTTACGGTTATGTTCATGGAAGTAAGTTAACTAATCATTAGTGATTATGATTATTAAGTAATGCATAAATTCTCTATCTTAAACATTTCTATTTTCAGCTTTTTTAAATCCAAATGTATCTGTTCATATACCAGGTAAATAACGAGTTAACTAAACTATTATAAAACTACTAGGTTATTATTTTATTTTCATAAGCTTTTCAACTAAACTTATCTATGATTTGATTTTTAAGGTCTTGGTGATTATACAACTTTAACTCTAACTGCATTACCTGATCCCTGTCCATTGCCATTGAAAGAAAAAGTACTTCGTCGCTCATTAAATGAAAAGGAGAAGCTCATTTATGCACCTTTTTCTGGTGTTGGTGGAATAATTTATGACAAAGATGCTGTTTACATCGATATGGGGAAAAATAGTAAGAGAAAGGAAATGAATTTATTAATGCAACAAAAGAATAAAATGAATAATGAAATTGATGAGCAAAATAATACCGATCCATTAATGGGAGAATTGAGAAATTTAAAAACAACCTTATCTAAGAAATTGGAATCATCTGGTTTGCAATTATTTTCAAATTCTGAAGCAATCACTGGAGCTGAATTTATTGATGATACAAAAATTGAACAAAAATCACAAGAAAGTGACGATGAAAATGATTCAGAAAATGAAATTGACAATAATGATAGTGACAATACAAAAGATAAATATAAAATGGAAATTGTGAATACAACGGATGGTCGATCAAGAAGGAAAGTTTTATTTGAAGATGAGAATTTTGATAAAAAATTGGATAATGATGGCGAAGAATCGAGTTCAAGTGATGATGAGAATGAGAATGAAGATGATAAGTATGAAAAAATGAACCAACGAATGAAGAAACAAAGGATTGTACAAGCTGAAGAAGATTTCTATTCAAGATTTCGTAATAGGCCTATGCAAAGTCTGATCTATGATGATGATGCTAATTTTGAAACATCAAATATAAACGAACTTTCTTCGTTAAAAAACGATGACGATGAAATGAAAGGCTTTTTTATTGGTGGTGATTATGCATCAAAAGCAAAAGATTTACTTAATGCTGATGATGATGATGATGAAATGTTTGGAGATTTCGAAGAGTTGGACGAACCAAATGAAAAGGAAATGGATATAAATGGTGAAGATGGTGATAATGACAATAAAGATAAAGGACCATCTTTAGATGCTAAAAGAGAAGAAATGAAAAAGTCTCTCAAGGAAAGATTTGACATAGACTATGACGATGGCAAAGATGGAAACTTTTTAAAGGAATGGAAAAGTCAGGTTGAAGAACAGGCCAAGATCAATAAATCTTTTTTTGAAAATGTTGAAGACCCAGAATTACTAAAAGATTTGCAAGGGTATCGTCCAGGTATAAAATAAAATTGCAATTACTCGTAAATAGTGTAGTTACATAATTTTTCTTTATTATTTTCTTAACAGGTTCCTATCTTCGAGTTGAAATTAGTAATATTCCTTGCGAGTTTATGGAGAATTTTGATCCGCAAAAAAATTGTCCAATAAGTAAGTAATTATTTTTAAACTATTGATTTAATTTTTATATAATATACCTTATGAAACTAATTATTTTTTATAGTTATTGGATCATTAGATAG
The DNA here is from genome assembly GCA_034699045.1 of Nanhermannia cf. coronata Gr-Ori-00579. Classification (NCBI taxonomy): domain Eukaryota; kingdom Metazoa; phylum Arthropoda; class Arachnida; order Sarcoptiformes; family Nanhermanniidae; genus Nanhermannia; species Nanhermannia cf. coronata Gr-Ori-00579. Next base: position 2,447 of record JAQIXA010003937.1, on the reverse strand, counting down.
TGCCAATCAAAAAACTTTAGCAATAATTCAAGCTCGTGTTAAGAAACATCGATGGCATCCAAAGATTTTAAAAACGAGAGATCCTTTAATAGTTTCACTTGGCTGGAGAAGATTTCAAACTATTTCATTATATTCTGTACAAGATCACAATATGAGGAATCGATTAGTTAAATATACTCCAGAACATTTACATTGTATTGCAAATTTTTTTGGTCCAATGACACCTCAAGGTAATTGATCAATTTTTTGTCGAAGGTTCTCTAAAATCTAATTTTTCCTACAATTTTAAAATAGGAACTGGAATTTTGGGAATTGCTCCTCAAAATTTTGAAGGATTTCGTATAACAATGACCGGCACAATATTAGACATGAGTAAAAGTTCTGAGCTTGTTAAGAAATTAAAATTAATTGGACATCCTCAAAAAATATTCAAAAAATCAGCATTTATTAATGGAATGTTTTCATCACAATTGGAAGTTGCAAAATTTGTTGGAGCTAAAGTTAAGAGTGTGTCTGGTGTTCGAGGCGTTATTAAAAAACCATTGAGAGCTCCACCAGGAGCATTTAGGGCTACATTTGAAGATAAAATTTTAGCAAGTGGTAAGAATCAATGGAGTCTGGAGTAGATAATTATATTGAAAAAATTAATTAATTTTTGTGTTTTGTATTTTTAGATATTATCTTCTGCCGAACATGGGCTAATGTTGAGATTCCCAACTTTTTTCTGAATTTACCAACACATATTATTCCTCAACCGAGGGTTGTCAAAACTCTAGGTCAATTAAAAAGGGAGAAAGGGATACAGGCTGAAGTAAATCCAGATCATTTGTATGAGCCTATTGAAAGAACAGCTAAAGAATTTAAGCCATTGAAAGTTCCTAAAGCACTTCAAGACCGACTTCCATATAAAGATAAACCAAAAGTTAAGGCTAAACTGAATGCACCAAAAAGGATTGCTGTTGTGAAAGAACCACACGAGAGAAAGGTACTTTATACAAATTACAATTATACTTGTTCTATTCTAATCACATTTACTTAACTATTAAATATAATTATCCTTATTTCAGATGGCCAAGTTTATGAAAGCTTTAAAAACACGATTTAATGAGAAAGAAGCACAAGAAAAAGAATTCAAGGATAAGAGAACAGCTGAACGAGCTAAAGGTATTTTTTCAATATATTTTTTTCTAAAACTATCTACTAAATTAGAAGGTATAAATTAAATCATTGCCTTGTCTATTTTAGTTATGAAAAAACTAGAAGAGAAACAAAATAGAAGAACGAAAGAACTGAGAAAAAAAGTGTTTAAAACTCTTGGTCAGATGAAACCCAAAGGTGATGCAGTTGGTGGTGGGGGTAAAAGAGGGAAATTTAGTAAATTTAATAAAAAGCGTTGACATTTTTATCTAGATTTTTTTTACATTGTTGTGTTTATTCAATATAGATTCTGTATTTAACAATTAAATAAACTACTATTATTTGTTTATAATTTTATTTTTGTAACAAATATATAAAACGGACATTACTTATATATAATTTATATTAAATAGACATAGATAATAAGATATATTTAATTGTTTTTAGTTTTATAGTGCTAATAGGGTATATAATAGAATAGTAATAGTACTGTACTTCTACTACTCCTTACTCCCTAGTACTGTAGGAGTTAGGAGTAGGAAACAAAGTATTAAGTGCATGAATAAGTACTAGGTACTAATAATAATGATAAATTATTTTTTGTTATTACTATTACATTAATTAAAATTGAAATGAAGAATATAGTATAGTAGATAGTCTAGATATTTAAAATTATTAAAATATTGGAAGATCATTTAGAAAATTAATATATAAGACTTAACATAATGTATCTGTATAAACATAAGAAATAGGTAACTTAATGTAATAGTAATAAATGTACATATATAAATAGATAGTAACTTTTTTATCTATACAAAAAGTAAGAAAGAATATATAAGTAAAGAAGATAATTAAAATGTTAAAATGATAATTAATTATTATATTGTAAATTTAGGACATTTTAAGAAGAAACTTGATAGGTAGAGGTAGGTAATATTAAATATTAATAAATAATACATCCACCAGTCATAGGAATAAAGATTTCATTTTAACAATAGATTTCTATGTATATCTATAAAAGTCTTGATTTTGATGGTTCATTTTTGTTTGGGTTTAAAGATTAAAGTTACTTATTGTTAGCTTAACCTAAGATTAGTAGCATTTACAATTTGTAATTTAGAATTAGTATTAGTATCAATTTTCATCAATATGTAATGAATTTTCACTAGATTCACCCTCAAAATCTTCAATTCTTCCATCTGCAGGAAAGCTCTTATTTCCTTCGAAAGTTGTACCTTGTACATTATTCAATTGTCCAGCTTCTATTTTCTTCTTAATTATATTTTTACTTCCTGGTGGACGACCTTTAG
>JAQIXA010003936.1:0-12613 GCA_034699045.1 Nanhermannia cf. coronata Gr-Ori-00579 | reverse complement strand
AAATAAATTTTCTTTTCAAAAATTTGAATTTTCCGCTCAAAATGCCCTTGCGAAGCTGGGCTTAATGCTAGTACATATTATATTAAAAAGAAAATTACATAAAATTTTGAAAAAAAAAGAAAATATCAATTTTTTTACAATCTCAATCATTTGAACTCCTAGTTTTGGATCATTTGAATAAATATACCTATTATTATTAGAGTACATATTATAAGAAAACTAGGATTTCAAATTTGAAATCTGAGATGAGACTGCTATTTATATAGTGCTTTTAATATATGGGTTTTCCAGAAATGTATGGCAAAAAATATTTAGGCTATACAATTATAGTACAAATAAGGAGCTAAAATTGTTAAAAAAAGATTTAAAATGTCAAAAAAATTATCAGCCAAAATAGTGAAGGAAAATCGTAAATCTTCATACTTCAAGTCTTTTGGACTAATTTTAGAATTTAGTTTAAAAAAAATTTCTCAAGTAAAAGTCTCCAGTTAATTGATCTATAACTTTGGACCTGTATCTTATTGTTAGTATCAAGCAGGTTTCAGATTCGTAATCTCCTTTAAATTCTCTATCAATTTGACTTTTTAAAAATTTCGATCAGGCTAGGTATAGAGTTATATAAACTTAATATTTTTGCCACCTTATGTTCGAATGCCTTGTACTTGTACCTGTAAATTGAATTAGCATTCATTGTCATATTATTAATACTATACATTATACATATTAAATACTCATGTTTGTGTACCCTACCCATTTTTCAACTAACTTTATCTTATCAGCATTATATCACATTGGAAAATTAGATAAAAATGTGATAACTTATATAAAATGACATTCAATTCAATCATCGATATTAATACTATGTAAAAGAATAGCTAGTTAATACGCTTACAATTGCAAACTCTTAAAAATTAACAAATTTTAGTTTTGTTCAAAATCTTGAAATTTTAAATGATTTCCTCACAAAGTTAAATCTTAAACCTTTCATTTACAACAATGGTATGTATAATTTTAATAGATCATTTAAATACAATTTTAATTAACTAAATAATGCTTAAATATATACCTATAATATACAGAATACTATTTTTAATTTAGGAAAAAGAAGGTTTGGATTTGGTCATCTGTTCAAAAGATGATGACAACCCTTTCAATTTAAATGAAGAAATTCTTACCAAAGTTTTATCTCAAACTGAAGAGCCAATTTTTACAATTTCAATTATTGGTGAAAGAAATGCTGGGAAATCATTTATCCTAAATTATCTTATGAAATATCTGAAATCTGGTGGGTCAAGAGATTTTTTGAAAAATTTGGAACAATCAGATCCATTAGAAGGCTTCATTTGGAATCCTCGTGACAATGAGAAGATCCTCTACGAAAATCAAGCTATACAAATCTGGTCAGAAATCGCAGATTTTGGCAAATTTTCCATAATTTTTTTGGACATTCAATGTGATGGAGGTTTTGATAAAGATCATAGAATTTTGGCAGCTTTACAGACATTTTGCATCTTAGGGTCATCTTTAACTATATATATGGCAACTGACCGAAAGGTAAATTTCAAAAAATTTTGAAATTTTTTGCAAAATTTTTATTTTTATTTACTTTAGGATTTGGATCAAATTGAATGGCTTTCAAATTACTTTGAAAAAGTTTCCTATGCCCATGGGTTCAAGCAATTTGGAAAATTTCAAATTTTGAGAAATTTCTATTATCCTTTATTAAATGATGTCAATTTTGACCTGGTTGAGAAGCACATGTTCAGGATGCTTGGAGGTCAAGAAAAACCTCTAAATTTGAAGAATCTTTTTCCTGATAAAAAGCCAGAAGGATCATTTCAAGGGGAATTGAAATATATGAACAAATTTGATATTAAAAGCTTCGTTATTCAATTTGATTCATTATTAAAGGAAGAATTGGCACATTGTGTAAAGGATATTAGGCCATTATTTTCAAGTTTAATTGATAAAATTAATAAGGTTTTCAACTCTGTTTCAAAAGAGGTCATTAGTTGTCAAGATAAGGGACCATTTGAATCCAAAATTTCTGAAATACTCCAACATGATTATATAAGTGACCAGCAATGTGAAGATCAACCTTCTAAAGAAATTGAAACAAAGTCGAAATTTTCTTCAAAAATTTTTGAAAAAAATGCAAATTCCAACACAGACTTTTACACTGCTAAAACGCATCTTGAATCAGATATCCAAATCCAAGAACAAATTACAAATCAAATTGTAAAGTCTGTAAATATTGAAGGTACTGAGAAACTTATGCCATATTTCAGACAATTTTTTCTTTCAAATCCAGGATATTTTGTGATTTCATCGAAAAGATCAAAATTTTCAGAAATTTGTATTGGAAAAATGATTTCAAAATATGAAGATGAGAAGAAGCCGTTAATTGAAGCAAAGTGTGCTGAAGCCATTGAAAGTCTAAAACCTGTGATATTTGCCCTTGAAAAGTTTACAAGTATGGCTGAAAATGAATTTGAAAGTAACATCGCATTCGAAGATCAGGACTTGAAAGTTTGTCTTCAAAAAGCTAGAAAATTTTCTCAGAATAAGTATGTTGAAGGAAATGATTCAGAAAATGATAAATTTTTCTTGAAATGTCTTGAAGTACTTGAGGAAATTTACATTTTAAGAAATGAAAAAATTAGACAATGTGAATTAGAAATTTCTGAATATATTTACATAAAAGCCCTGGCGTTTTTTGAGGAAGAAAAATTGAGCAATAATGCCGATTTGAATGAAATCATCCAGGCTACTTTAGGGGCATATGGAGCTTCATGTCAAAGGAAATCACTCGAGAAAATTTGGTCAAAAGGGAGGTCAGAGCTTGGAAAATTTGTCAATATTTCTGAAGAAAAAGGTCAATTGAGGTTAAGGGCAGTTGTAAAGAGTCATATAAAGCAAGAAGATTTTAAAAAGAATTTTGAAGAAAACTATGACAATATTGTGGAAAAGTCAGTCAAAATCTATGAAGATGAAATGAGACGAATGTCAAAAATTCCAAATTTTACTGAATTAATTTGCAAAGAAGTGCATGACAATTGTAAGAGGAGGGCTATGGCCGAGTTTTATTCTCAAGTTGATGAAAAATCTGAGGATTTGGATATTTATGAAAGGAAGCTTGAAGATGGTATTGCAGATTTTTATGAAAAAATCCTAAGACAAATTTCAAAAGAGCCAAATGATATCAATATTTGTAAAAAATATCAAGACACAATTAAATATATCAATGGTTCTAAAAGTAAATCTAAAAGCATTAATGATATATTTGGAATTATGATTGGAATTCATTTTGGGTACAAAAATATCCGAACAGTATATTTCAATGATTCAAAATATTTCAAAATCCCAGATGAAAATGGCAAATCTGTCATCCCAAGTTGTGTGGCATTTGAAAATAATAATATTTTATTTGGTGATGATGCTTTGGAATATCATAAGAAAAATCCACATTCAAGATATTGCTTCAATTTCCTCGATTTTTATGATGTAGACAAGAATTGTTTTAAAAAGTATAATCTACAAATGAACATTATTCTTGGTGTTTTATTAGCCAAAGTTAAACTAAATGCTGAAAATTATTTAAAACGTAGAGTTTGTGGATGTTTTATTGGTATTCCGAATTCGACTGATCATCATTTCAGACAGGACCTTATCTTAGCAAGTCAAATTGCAGGTAATAAACCAACTGTTTGGCAAAGTATTTAAAAAAATTTAATCAAATCTACCGGATTCTTATTCTATTACATATTTTTTTAAAGTCATTTTATTTTTGATACTAATGAGATGAGTCAGATAATAGATAAAGCTAAGCTATGTTTAGTAAATAAAATTTATAAAAAGGGTTGTGACATTTTCATGACTCGTCAGAAATGAGATCTTATAAAAAAAGATACATTTTAATACACCTTCAACCTTGTATAGAGAAATTTTTAAAAGGGTTTATGGGATTTGTGTGAAGGAAATGCAATCGCATGCTCACAGATTTTGTAATGCTTTATAGTCGCAAAAATTTTTAATGATTTTGAATATGATTCGTAATGATTTTTGACTTTTGTCAAATTCCTTTTCGAACAGCTCCAAACTTCTATTTGAAATATTTGGAATATTTGAAAATCATCAAACTTAAATTTATATTTTTGTCGGTTTTTTTGGACATATCTCGGCCATAAAAAATTAACTTTTAATACATAAGTGAACTCTGAAAATTTTTGCAGCAAGTAGTTAAAATTTTAGAAATTTACTTAGGGGAAAAATTTCGATTTTATAACATTCCAAATAGGCACAAATAGGTCAGTTTTAAGTCAATATTAAAAATTAAAATTTATCCCCTAATCGTAAGTAAATTTTGAGAATTTAAATTTAAATTTTGAGTTTATTGATGTACCTAAACTATATGAAGTTTCTTTTCATAAAATATGTCCAAAAAGCGATAAAAAATATAATGGTTTTTGAAGATTTTCAAATCAAATGATATTGGTCCCTGCATGTCTGAAATTAATCCAAATTTTTAAAATTTTGTTTAGGTTAAGTTTAGTTAGGATATGTTAGAATTTTATAAGTTAATTTCAAAACAGAGATAAAGTTATATCAAGTACATAAATTCAATCAAAATTAAATAAAATTAAATCGGGGCTTTTTTATTTAAGGTTTTACTCACGTGGAAATAACGAGTGAAGCTGTTGCAGCTGGTTACCTTTATGCTTACAAAAATGATTTGAAAACTTCTGAGCTTTTATTAATTACTTCATCTACAAAAAACCAGTTTGATGTGACAACACTATACACAGGCATTTCTGGGGTGACTGTATTGTCCACCTCATCTCGATATCGACTTGACTATTTAAAAAACAGTGGTCGTTTTTTTACTTGGAATTCAGCGAAGCAATGGTGGAAAGGAAAGTTGGACGAAAGTCTCATAGTTCAGGATGCAATGCAAGAAAGTAATTTGCCAAATTTTGACATTGGGATTCAATTATGGGATTCTAAATTTCCCGAAAGAAAATATTTGAATGAAATTTTCCAAGGGATTAGATTTATAGATAATAAAGTTGATCACACCGAGGGGGTCGCCGAAGGTTCCGGCCTTTTGGCACATCAATACACTATTGGAATTATTTCGGCTGGGTACTTAAATGAAAGAAGTAAATTCGAATTCTCGCTAAATTTTAATCAATATGAGCTTGAACTTATTTCAAAAAATCAAAAATTCATTCAAAATTTATTGAGTATAAAAATTGATGAAAAGGTTGAGAATGGAATTAAAATTCTTTCTAGACAAATTGAAGAAATTGAGAAAATTCTCGGGAATCAACAAATTTCTTCATCAAACATATATGAAATAATACAAGTATGCAAAAGTTGTATTTTAAATATCAATGTTACAGCTATAGAAATTGATACAAATTTGTCAAGATTGCTTTCGAGCTGGAGAGATGTAAAATTACCTACTAATTATTTCGAAAATGAGAAGTAATTAAATAAATAATCTTAAATTCTATATGTACATACATAAAATACGACTATCCTGTGTTACTAAATAAAAATTTTTATTTCCTATATGTAATTTGCTACCTAACCTAAGACTCAAGATATTTCATCGCAACTTGAATAATTATGATTCGGATATAATTCTAATCTAATATACTTGGCCATGGCATAGTAGGGTACTATTGATCTTTGTACACGAGTATCTTAATAGAATTGTTTTCATAATGGTAACAGTGAAATTATGAGCTGTGTGAGAATGTAAAATGATTTGTGTAGGGTATAGTCAAATATTTTAAAATTTAAAATAGTTAATTCTATTAGGATATAATATCTTTGCTCCTATATCTATATCTGCAGAAATTTTGAGTACCTATATTATATTTAAATGTAAGTAATGTAGGTATGTATGCAATTTATCTGATTCATAGTATTGGTATGTAGATATAAAAAGTAGGTAAATGAATTAATGTCAAAACCAAGATAACTTAGACAGGTATGTATATATATTTGAGTAATATATCTATAAATACATATATCATGCATGGTAAGGATAACTATTCTGGAAGTTGGTCTCTGCCAATGTCTATCCATTTTTTCAATATTTTAGTAGCATAATAAATTTTGAATAGTGTTGTTGCCATATTTGAATGAAAGTAAATGGGTCGGTAGATAGATCTTTAAAATTTTGCCAAAATATGTGTACTGAACATTTAATGGATATGAGAAATGAGAGAATTATGTATATATGTATTTTTAAATTTTGATATTATTATTAATTTTTTTTGACATTTTTTGATAACAATCTAAAAAAATTTACTTTCAAAGTTTATATTTTTTTTGGCTTATAACTTTTAACTAATGTAATAATTTCAAATTATTTTAGTAGTTAAATATTTCTTCTTGTCCATTTTATAACTATCAAATCAATGTCAATTTCGTTCATTTTATCCTGATACCAACTGATTATAATAGTTACATATAGCTTACTAGTAAGAGGAATAGTATAAAAAAGCGAAACATATAAAACGTTTTGTAGTATTCTATTGTACGAATATGTACAGTTTAGGAATAATTATGATTAATGAATTATCATGATAGATAAGAGACATTTCACAGAAAATTCTAGTATAATTACTCATACTCTAAAAACCTATGTGTTTTTTTGGGTTTAAAATTAAATTTTAACTTGTTTGGTATTCAACTCATAACAATGGCTGAACCAATGATGAATCTTGTAAGTAAATCAAAAAAAAATTTATTAACAAAGTAATTTTGAGGTAATGAATAAACAGATGACAAATGAACTGGATTATGGTAATGCTTTGGATGATTGGAGGATCTCTAATGGGAATTTGCGAGCTAAATTTGAATATGCTTACGAGAAGGGACTCTTCACTGACATAATCCTCGTGGTTGGAGCAGAACATGAGAAATTCCAGGCTCACAGTCTCATTCTAAATCTACAATCACCAATGTTTGAGAAAAAATATGGAAATTTTAACATCAAGGAAGGAATGGAGATTGAAATGGACTTTGACCCAAAATATTTCAGAATTTTTCTAAAAGTAAAAAAAAAAAAACTAATAAATATTCAAAGACATCTTTTACTTTATTAGGTCACTTTATACCAGACACTATTATTATGTATTTTTAGTATCTTTATACTGAACAAGAGCATCTGATCACAAGTGCAGAATCTGCCATGTCAGTTCTCTACATTGCCAAGAAATTCGAAGTCAACAAACTTGTTGGGATTTGTTCGAGGTTTTTGAGGAAAGAAATCAATACTGAAAATGCCGCTATATTTTTCAGTAAAGCACATGATTACAATGAAGGAGAATTGAAAAAATTTGCACTTCAATACATTTTACAGTAAGTCTATATGATAATAATCAGGGCAAGGGATTCTAAATTTTTTAGGTTTTTAACCTTAATCGACTTTTTAGAACCTAATTTAGGTTTTTAGGTTTTTTAGTTTTTAAACCTAAACTGGCTAAAATTGTGAATATTTTGTGCTTTTTTTGCCATTTTTGTGCAATTTGACTGTATTTACTCTGCAGAATTTTTGAAAAACCGAAATTTTTTTATATAAGTATTTGACTAAATTCATAATTAAAAAAAGCATCTTGATTTCATTTTAGGTTAAATTTTAAAAGAGTCCAAATTGTCTTATTCTATTTTCTTTTTTTAAGTTTAGTCACCTAAAACACTAGTTTTTTAGAACCTTTTAGGTACCTAAACAGACATTTTAAACAACCTAAAATTCCATGCCCCTATAATAATGAAAATTTTGTAGAAATGCTGAAACGGTTTTCCAATCTAAGGGATTTCTACAGTTAAATTTGGAGTGTTTAAGCCATCTTTTGGAATTTCCAGAAAGAAAAATCGATGAACTGACACTTTTTCAAGTGCTTCTAAATTGGGGGAAACAAGAATGTGAGAGGGAAAATTTGAATATAAATGGAAGAAACTTGAGGGATGTTGCATATCAAGTAATAAGTTTGGTCAATTTTGGTCAGATGCACATTACGGATATCCAACAATTTGTAGCACCTACAGATATACTTACACATGAAGAATTGCTCAAAATTTACAATGATGCTATTAAGAAAGAATTTGGGTAATATTTTCAAATCACAAATATTATTTTTTATAGAAAACAAATATTAAAATTTTCCATATTTTTCATGATAGACCAAAAATTGTGCAGAATCAGGGCCAAGAAAAAAGCTCAAATTTGCCTTCAAATTTTGAAACTAGCAAAATTATAAAGGGCTCAATCTTAAAACGTTACGAGAGAATTTGTGATACAAAATGGAAACCTTGTGAAAGTAGCGAAAAAATCAGGTAATAAATACTTCAAATTTCTTTTATTATATCCAGAAATCTATCCAGAAAATTTCTTGAAAAATATTAAAGGAATTTTAACCAAACTTGATATGAAGAATCCTTAAGGATCTATACGAGTAGATGTGTCATTTTGATAAAAAAACCGATTTCTATTGATACTGTGTACCTACCCCTTAAGCCACTTAGATTCCAAAATGAGATTTAGGTGGTCACAGGGGTATAATATATGGCCGTTTTTCCGAATATTTGATTCGTTTGACCCGAAAGTTGACAATTGACCCCAAAATATTGGGTGAGATTTGAAGGTCTTTTAAAGCAAAAAAAACAATGGAGATGGAGATTTACATTTTGGGAGAATTTATTTTAAGAACTTTGACCCCAAATAATTTGCTTTGTATAATGTCCTAAGGTCTTTGCTCGTCGACTGTTAAGGCAGAATAAGACCTATGTCTTCGAAGCTCGAAATTATAAATAAGACTTATGTCATTTTTGGGGTAAAATGAGATTTTCATACCAAATGATAGAGGGACAAAAACGCTATCTAATGTTATAATTTTGTAATTTAAATAAAATTTTAAGCTATGTATAATTAAATAGACCTAGTATTCTTTGATTAAAAGTTTCTCTTCATAGAAATAACTTGATATTTTTTGAGAAAATTCATGTTTTTCACAGGTTTTCCTGTGGAAATACAATATTTACTCTTTAGAGTATGGAGAAACAGACATGTTCATCTTAAATAAATTTCATGGATTATTGAAGGGTGGCTATCCTTCTAATTTAAGTGATATTGGATTTCCTTGTCCTGGCAAAATCAGTGAATTTTTGTTTAAAGAAAATATCGTCAATATCTTTAGTCAGTATGATGGAGGCCCACGAGCTCAATTTTGTTTCCATTACGTATACAATATCACAAGTATGAGTCAATCATACCAAAATGAACTTTCGATTTACACCATGGCTGAGACAAGGGATAAAAATTTGGATCAAATTTTGAAATGCAAAAATTCAGTTTTAATCATTCCTTCTGAGCATTTTGGTATAATTGAGAATTATTTCCAGGAGAGACACAAGAATATTGATTTTTACTTTGGAAAAGAATATTTTCTGGATCGATATCAGAGTTTAGTATTTACAGAATTTCCAGGTCCTTATTTGCAAAATCTCATGAGGTATATGGTTGAGGGAGGATTTTTTGAAGTTTGGAGAAAATTGCAAGAACCCGGTAGAAGAAGTTATGTTTTCAGACATATGAAACCACTTATGAAAATTGACCAGAGCTCAGAAGTAACACAGAAACATCTTGAACCGATGAAATTAAATTCTAATATCTTAATTGTATTCATAATCTATGGGGTTGCAATACTTATCTGCATTTATTCAGCTTTGGAAGAAATTTTCAAATTAAAAATAATGCTTAAAATATACCAATCAATCAAATCGGTCATTATCATGGGTAAAACGTCTTTTATTAAGAGAATGCATAGATTCTATACAGGGTCTACTCAGCAATAATCATTGGATATTCACATAACAGCCGTATTCGAAAAATTTAATCATTTTAACAATTGTTAAATATATCTATTTTGTGTAAAATAAATTTGGGTCCCTTACTACATATTTAATTAATTGGATGCAGCTCGATAAAGGACTTTAATTTTACAAAATGATGTTCGAAAATACTTCTGAAATAATATTAAATAATTTATTCGACATATTTTATCAAAACTTATAAAATAATACAAATATGTATATTAGTTTAAAGGGTGGTATAAATTTTTAATATGTATGCTTGATTTTATCAAAAAATGTTAATTTTCTCAATAGTAAAGTTATATGTACGTAATCAAAAATGATAAAAATTAGGCTTAATTCTAAAGGAATTTGAATCCTGTCCTAAACTCTTTTAGAATACCAAAAAATATTTTTAAGTTCTAGACTATTGCTTTGATAAATATCTTTATACATGTCAGAAGCCACCCCATATTATAACTCGAGGATTTAGATCGTGACCAATTTCTGGACCAATTGATCTATATACTGCGCATTGAATGGACATTATTGAATCGAAACATATTTCATGAAGAGATAATTTGACAAAAAGAACAAAAATAATATTATTGTCAAGTTAGGTACAGTTTGCTAATATAATATATATAATATCATCAAAAGTCAACCTATTATTATATATAGTTAAATTAATTAAAAAGTCCATTTGTTTTTAAATTAAGAATCCAGCCAACCTGAATCTAAAATTTTAATGATCAATTAAAAATAAGCCAGTAGTTCTTACCTACATATGTATTAAGTATAATTGGTATTTTTGTTTCACAATTATTATAATTGTAGGTTTGAGCTTAAACACTTGAAATCATTTTCAAATCAATAAATTTATTTTTTACACATGAATACCTACGTTCAACAGCTTTAAAATTTTAAAAATTTATAAAAGTATTCTTAAAATATGGAAAAAGGGCTAATAATAATTTTATTTTTCTCTATTTTCTCAAAATCATCTGCAGAAAGCTTATATGAATACGAATACAACTTTTTAAATTTAAGCCAATTTTCTACAAATTTTGAATCTTGTGCCCTTCAAATAGTTGTAAATCATCCACTAACAATAAATTTCTGGGATATTTCTATCCCTTATTTTAAAAATCATAATTATTTCAAATATAATTTCAAAAATTTATTTTTTATTGGAAAATGGACCAAAGTTTGTTTCACAAATTGGATATTTGCTGATACAAAAAAATATATTCCAGACCATTACAAATACAAAATTTCTCAACTTGGTCATTTCTTTGAAATAATTTTTTTCAATAAAATTCACCCAATATTTGATTTTATTTACATTTCCCAGAATTCCAGGCCCAAGAATATATTTCATAAGTTTTGAAAATATTTCAAGAAAAAATACCCAATTTTACTGGCAATTTAATACGATCTTAATAAAAATAAATATCCCACTATATACAAATTCAAAATCTGAAAATTTTATAATCGTTTTAAGCAAATTCAAAAACATTTTAACAAATCTAAATTCTTTAAGAATTGAAATACAAAATTGTGTACGGCCAAATGCAAATAATCATGATATAAAAGAATTTAGAAGGGCCACTCAATATGGAATAGAAGTACTGGGTTATTTTCTAACTTATAATCAGGATTTTAATAAAACTTTTAAAATGCCAAAATCGATCAAATCTTATGATATTATTAAAGAAAAAAATTCTGTAATTAAAAGTTTTGGGGGTTTTAGTCCAAATATTTTAGCCAAGAGAGTTTTTCTTCATGAATTTTTAATTTCTGAACAACTTGAAATGAATTTCATAACTTGTACACCATTATATGAGAAACATTTTATTAGTTTTGAATCATATTCAATCCCTTTGGATTCTGGTACATGGATTGGCCTCATATTTTCATCGATTTTTCTAATTTTATTTTTTATTATTGGATTGGGTATCAAGATATTGGAAAGTATTTCAATTACTGTTTCACCTCTATTTGATCAGGGTATATTATTTATGATTATAATATCAAATCAATCTGTTATAATTTTATCTTTAACTAAAATAAATCTTAATTTTTAATTTTTATTTTAAAGGAGTTGAAATTCAAAAACTTTTGGCAAAGAAATACTTTTCGAGTATTTTTATTGTCTGGATTTTGGGAATTGGCTTGGTGCTAATGAATGGATATAAATCATTTGTGACCTCAGGACTGATTGCACCATTACCACAGGATTATCCTGAAGATTTGAACTCGCTTCTAGAGTACAAGTATCAGAGCAAGGGCATAAGAATCCCATTTCTGCTTCAAAATGATAACCGACTTCTCTATCAGCTTAGAGACTATATAATGGACGAGTTGGGTAAGATATTCATTGGGCAAGTGAATCGAGCCTTTACTATTCAACTTTGTCTGTCTGTTTGTATGTATGTAATAAGTCTGTATGTCTATATGCTAGCGTCATAACTCAAAAACTACTCGGCCGATTTTAACCAAATTTGGTATGAAGGACTCTTATCTTATAAGGTTCTAATTGTGCATGGTCAAAAAAATTTCAGATTGCTCCACCCCTTTTAGTTAAGGGGGTATATAGAGGCACCAATAAGTCTAAGTTCTGCCGCATGAAATCAAATGGCCTTTTTGGGTCGACGGAAATGTTAAACATCTCTTAAAGTACTCCACGTAGAGACTTGAAATTTTTTTTATTATATTCGTAGACACATTTTACAAATGGTTGCGC
>JAQIXA010003935.1:0-12614 GCA_034699045.1 Nanhermannia cf. coronata Gr-Ori-00579 | reverse complement strand
AAGTATAAGTACTACCTACTCTAGCTGGCATAGTATATAAGCACATAAGAATAGGAATAGGATTTTGTATTAGAGAATAAGACTTGCTGGTAAAAAAAAGCGTGACATAATGAACTACTATTCTTTGCTTAGTATATAGATTTGAAATAAATATTTGGAAATTGAACAAGAAAAATTAATATAATCCTATATTTACATATATTATGCTGAAATTTTCATTTTGACCAGTAAACCGGTCCATTTTAGTAGCCAACCATTTTGGCCACTGTGCCAACCTTGGTTATATATTATTTGTATCTTTGATTATTTATCGGTAATGAGTGATGGCCGATAAAAGCCTTTGAGCCATTCAAGAATGCCGAAACCCGAAGTAAAAAAAATTCTAGAAGCTTATTACAATAGTTTAATTACACTTATTACCATTATACAAACACAGATATTTCTCTATATATCAGTACAATAGAATCAAACTTCTATATAAAGTCATCTCGAAATGCAATAACTTACATTCTTATACATAAAATACATATAAACTACCTTCAAATTACATAATTTTATAAAAAAAGACTCAATTTCACTTAAAATCTGCCTCAAAATCATCAAAAAGTTCTTAAAATTTTGCTCAATAATTTGTCCAAATTTCAAATAACAGTTTTTGAAATTCCAAATATCTTGAAAAAAAATTTAATTTTGAAGTTTTTTAGTGCAAATTTTAGACATTTTTTCAAGATTTTGATTACAATAAACATATGACTTATAGTACCTACATATAAGGAATTTAGACATTCTTATATGTAGTGGAAAAATTAGACCAATAATATAGGTTTAAACTCAACCAAAATATGGATGAAATTAACACAAGTCTTTATTTTTAGATAGTTCTATAAAAAGATACCTTTAGGCAGATAACTTTTTTTAGTTGAACTTGGATTTTTATAGACTTACAAAAATGATTTAAAATAGACTGAAAAAATCTCTCGGCGTCTGATGATTTTTTTTTAGTTTAAAGCTATTAAGCCATATGTATAACGACTATTAAGGCATTATTTAGGTTTATTTAAGTTACTTTACTACAATATATAAGTACCTACATAGTGTATTGCAATGGTGTAAATAATACATTGTTGTTAAAAGTTGGGTATAAAAAAGGAAAAAAAAGTAAAAAACAATCAAATCAAATCAAAATAACAAACACAAAAGGTGTACTAGAAGAATACAGTAGACTGTATATAAGAATAGGACTCTTGAGAAACAAAAAGTTGGAACAAAAGTGATGATGATTTATTCAGAACGGCACCCTTTTACAACAATTAATTTACACCACTTTACTTACTATTATTCTACTACTATAATAGTATCTGTACTAGAGTATACAGGGTCTTTTATAAGTAACATTTCATTCAAAAATTACAAAAATTTAGGCACCGATTTAATACCATTCCTATTTTAGGTTGAAATAGAATGAAAAATCTATCGGATTTTTTTGGTTTAAAGATAGTAGCCATGTGTAAAACGATACTTTTGGCCAAATTTATTCAACTATATAGCTAAAAAATGGCTCAAGTTTAATATAATTCCTATTTTGGTTGAATTTAACACTATATTTTTGAAATCAAAATCTGTTTTAGAGCTGAAAGAAATGAGGATTCTGGATAGATAATTTTTTTGATGGTTTGGAATTTCAATTATTTTAAGACTTGTACTTTTTCTCATCCCTATTTTAGTTAAAATACCTAAAAGTATCTCAGATTTATGACTTTTTCAGACCTAAATTTTGACAATTTGAGTGGTTTAAATTGGACCTAGAGTTGTGAAAATTTTTGAAATTGTACAAGTTATAGTAGGGTACTTTTAATCTAATACTTGTAGACATTGTAAACTGTAGATTTAACAAAAAAAAAAGATTATTTTATGAAATACTTTCAAAATTTGAGCTATTTTTGATCATTTTAGTTCAAAAATAAGATGTCTTTCAAAAAGTATCTAAAGAAATAGAAGCTGAAATTGTAATGTAGAGGCTTCGATTTAATATCATTTCTATTTTGATTGAATTTACTCTTATATTTTTGGTCTAACCTCACCTCTGTATGAAATTAGCCCAAAATATTTTTAATTTAGTTTAGTTTAGGTTAGGATTTTTAAAATAATTAGGGTTAATTTCATGCAGGGGTAAAGTATGACTAAGAAATAAAGGTGAATTCAATCAAAATAGAAATTAGATTAAATCGGAGCCTAATTTTAATAGGTTCTTGATATTTGGGAGACTCTGTACAACTATTCTGTAGAGTTCAATGCCAGGATTATTTCAAAGAAACTCTCAAAATAGATGAAAAAAAAATTAAAATTAAATATCCAATCGAAATGCCGACTTTTAAAAACAATTTCAGATACAAAGAAAAGGATAATGGAAAAGAATAATATTTGTTCTCGACGATAATTCTCATTTGTGAACCCTAAGGGGAAATACATTTTTTTTTGCCCAAAAAAGTCGACAAAAATGATAAAAAAATTCTTTCTTTCCAACTCATCGAATTTGAGTTTTAATTTATTTTTGACACGAGTTTAATTTAACCCCTATTTTGATTGAATTTACCACTATATTTTTGGTCAAACTTTACCCATTTATGAAATTAATCTAAGTTTTTTGTAAATCCTAACAAAACCTAACCTAATCCAAATTAAACTTAAAATATTTTGTGTTAATTTCATACAGAGGTAAAATTAGATCAAAAATATAGGGGTAAATTTAACAAAAATAGAAGAATATTAAATCGGAGCGTCTACTTTTCAATTTCAGCTTCTACTTCTATATGATACTTTTTTGAAAGAAATATTATTTAGAACAAAAGTGATCAAAAATAGCTCAAATTTTGCAAATATTTCATAAAAATATCTTATTTTTGTTAAATCTACAGTTTACAATGTCTACAAGTATTAGATTAAAAGTATCCTACTATTATAACTTGTACAATTTCAGAAAAATTTGCAATTCTAGTTCCAATTGAAATCCCTTAAATTGTCAAAATTTAGAGCCTGAGATACTTATAAAGCTTAAAAAAATCATAAATCTAAGATACTTTTAGATATAGCTTGTACTAGAGGTAGACATGGGATAGTTTGAAAATATTTTCGAAATTTGAAATGCCTCTTTTTTAAAGGACAAGTTTGAGAATATTTGGCTATCTTTACATATAGATATAAAAAAAATTAGTATTAGTATTACTGATAGATTACATAGTATTAGTATAAATTGAATTTCAGAATTGAATTGAACTCTAGGTTCAATATAAGCTACTCAAATCGTCAATATTTAGAGCCTGAGATACTTATAAAGGTAGGTCTTACTATTATTAGGAGTAGATTATGGATAGTTTGAGAAGATTTTCTAAATTTGGACACTGTTATTGCCTGAATCAGTAGTACTTTTATACCTATCTGTATATGTAGAGATAGGCAATATATTCTCAAGCAAATGATCTAATGTACAGCTAGTTTAAAAAGGCTGTCGTTTTATATACAAACTATTCCTTATCTGTCTCTACTATTTATTTGAACAAAATATTGTTTTATTTAAAAAAAATGTAAAATTGTTTCATGAACCTTTATTAAAAATTTAGCTTCGGTTATTTCAATTATATTTGCCCATCATTTTATTATTTAAATCCACACTACATGTAGATAATAGATACCCATCTACTTGTATTGGTTTTGTAATTCACAGGTGAATAATACTGAATTTAAAAAAAAGTCAATTTTTCTCGATCCATTTCAATTTGTTTCGCATTGTACCTGTATACTATCTGTAGTAGGGTACCCTTTATTTTATAAGGGTACTTTTGTGTATGGGATTTGTTTGTTTGGATTTTTAATAGATTTTCTGTCGTGTTCAAAAAAAATTAATTTTAATTTCGAACATGTACATATTATCAGAGTTGGAAATTTGCCGGCTGAATGCTCAGGAACAATTTGACTAAATTGGCCAAAACTATGATATACTAATATAAGATATCCATTATAAATAGCCTTATTTAGTAAATAATTTTAATTTTTGGTAGTTTTTGAAATAAATAATTGGAAATTAAGCAATAAAAATCAATATAATCCTATATTTATATGTTTAAATTTTCATTTTTGGCATTTTAACCATCCATTTTGACCAAATTGACCACTATTTAACCGGCTGTGTCAACCTTGTATATTACTATATTGCCTATTTAAAGGTAGATTGCCGACAGAAGTTCTCAAGACAAAAAAATTTTGAAAAAAGGTCTCGGATCGGACACTGATTCCCACAGACTTTTAATTTGATTTGATTTGATGTAACTTGAAGAATAAATGAAACCCAGATTTGAATACTATGAGAAAGGGAAACCTACGAGCTATGAACTTTTTTCAAATCTAAAATATATTCACTCCAATACTTAGTTGGGAAAATATTTTGAAATTTGGACAGGTTAGGTTATTTAAGGTTGAATCAGAAGTTTTAATTTCAAATTTTTTTTTAGAAATTTACAAAAGTCATTTTTGAAAGATTGGTCGATTATAGAGTTCAAAATAAATTTATAGATAAATATTTGATTATAAAAATTGAAAAAAGTTCCAATTTTTACTGGTATCCTCCCTCCTTAAGTTTTAAGTAAATAAAAACTGTCTGCATTTGAGAGTGTAATTGATAATTGGTTGAATATGTACCTACATTGATTGGTACGAAACTCAATAAGAATGCTTTCAAGATATTTTAAGAAACCAATTTCCTATTATTTTTTAATTAAATTTGTCGTGAATTTCATCTCTATTTTGGTTGAATTTACTCCTGTATGAAATTAACTCAAAATTTGATCAATTACAGTTTTTCATGAAAATGACCATTTGATTTGACACAAACAAATGCACGAAAATTGGCCAGGTCAATTATTCATATTAAAAATTTGATTTCTTAAAATCATCTGGAACATTTTCCATTCTATTTGTACCTACGAGTATTCGTATCCTATTTTGAGATTTAATTCAAAATTTCATAAAAAATATTTTGAAAAGAAAATTTTTCAAAAAGTTCATTTGCTTTCCCCCTTGCATTTAAATCTCCTAATGAGTTCATCAATTATGTCTCAAATCTCAAATCGATCAAAAACTTGTAGATTTAGCTCGCATTCCCCTCTCAAAATCGGGAGAAAATTTTCTTAAGATTTAGAAATTTAAACCGGGATTTCAAGTTTTTGCACGAGCGAAGCGAGCACTTATCTACTATTCAATATTGTTTGTCACCCTGCCTTTCTGTATGTTTGTCCGATAACTCGAAAAATATTGAACCAATTTTAACCCAACTTGGTAAGAATAAAGGACCCTTGCCTTATAGGGTCTAGTTGTGCCATTTTGACAAAAAATCTCAAGTACTCCTTGGGGTACTGTGAACACTTTAAATGTCTCTTGACAAAAAGGCAATCGATTTGGCTCGGATTTAATCTCATCCCTATCCCTATATTTACCTCTATATTTTTAGTCTAATTTTACCCCTGTACCGTGTACGTATTGTTTATAATCCAAAATATTTTAAAATCCTAACCTTACCTATACTAAACTAAACTTTTTTTCTTTAACTAAAGAGTTGTTAATTAAATCCTAGTACCTAGTACCTACATACTGATATGAAAATGTCGAACTTTTATCAAGTTCTAAACTATAATATTTCTCTATCTATTTGAATCAAAGTTCTAAACAATGTTTTATCCCATAAATACCTACTTTCCTATTCATTTATTAATCCACTTTTTATTAAAAAAATACCTTACAAAAGAGTATCTACACTAATAATATTTTGAATTTTTGAGAGACAAAAAAACCATTAAGATTGCATTAGGAAACGAGAAAACTTTGCACATCAAGTCTAATAAATCTGTGGATCCTTTGGTAAATACCTTACCTAAATAAATAAAGTGCTTTTATTCAAAAATATTAAACTATAAAGTACACTGTATATACTGAATACTGCGTAACTTGAGGAATTAATTTGATTTTTCATTTATCATTTAAATCTCGTATGCTTAAATGCATTAGAATTTAGATTATGAAATCTACGCTGTATTTTACTTACACAAGATGCTATTAGATACAAGCAGAGTTGACAATTTGCCGGCTAAAAATGATCCAGCAAGCTGACAAAAATGGTCATGGAAAAATTGACCAAAATGGCCAAAAATATGATATACTAAAATAAAATATCCAGTATAAATAGGCGTATTTAGTAAATAATTTTGATTTTTGGTAGAATTTGAAATAAATAATTTGAAATTGAACCATAAAAATGAATATAATCCTATATTTATATTTGGAAATTTTCATTTTTGACCATTTTGTTCATTTTAGACGGCTGTGCCAACCTTGGATTCAAATATGTATCAGTACCTATACTGTACAGATATTAGCACAAATTTTAGAAATTTATTTTGATTTTAGAGAAATTTGAACAAAAGGATAATGATTGTGTAAATTTAAGAACAATTTGTCATTCGAGGTGTCAAAATACCCCACAAATTTACAACTATTTTAGAATATTATAAAGATATAAATTTAATTTTGAAGGCGAGATATATAATATAGTACTAAACCGTGTTTTAGAGCTCGGAATCTGACGATTTTACACAAAAATTAAATCCTTTAACCTAATATAAACTCTAAACAAAATTTAATTACATACAAGAGTCAAGTTAAACCAAAAAAATAGAATCCAGTTCAGTCATGATTGCAAGATAAAGATGAAAATTTTTAAAAGATCAAATTTCATATATTGACACTTTAAAACTATAAGAATAATAGTCAAATTTAAAAAGTTTTGATCAATATTTTTGTCCAAATTACATTCGATCTTGACCTTTGAGATCTTAAAATCTTTGAAATTATATTTTTTGGCCTTTTTTCTAATGATTTTACTTACAAGTTTAGCTTCATTCTCAAGGATATTTGAATACCAGAAAATTGCCAAAAAATGGTCAAAATTTTAGCTCAAATCGCCTAAATAGGTGGCAATTTAGATATTTTTTGTAGTATTCTCTATTTTAGTGTGTTTTAGGAAAAATCGACTTATTAGGAGCTGAAAATGCGATTTTTCTGGTTGATTTTTGATTACCAGAGAATTGTCAAAAAATGGTCAAAATTAGCTTGCCTAATAGCCCGATTTCCAGACATAACCAAAGGCTATTCATATTTGTTTTAAACTATTTACATTCTACTACTGATATAGTAGATATAAAGTAATACAATATTTCTAAAATATAAATACAATTTGTAAGATATTTATTAATATGCAAATGGGGCAAATTCCAGAGACAAATTCAAAATTCAAAATCGTCTGATTTAATTTTATCTCTATTTTGGTTGAATTTACCCCTGTATGAAATTAACTCAAAATTTTTGATAATCCTCTCCTATCCTAATCTAACCTTAACTAAACTAAAAAAAATGATTGGTTAATTTCATACAGGGATAAAGTTAGACCAAAAATATACGGGTAAATTCAACTAAAATAGGGATGAACTTAAACTTCAATTCAAAATATAGACACAATAAGTCTACTAAAGTTCTGGTGCTAAAGGACTTTTGTATTTAAATATTTAAATTGCTTTCAACATCAATAAGTACGTGTTGAAGTAAAAGCAATATTTTACCATCATTTTAACACTTGATAATTCGATAAGATTATTAAAAGTGACTTTTTAAGGGGGAATTGAACATTTTTCTATTTCTATAATAATATGATCTACAATCTACAATAGTACCTACTACTTGTATGTAGTATAAGATACTAGTACAAGGACTAGTATATGATGATGAAATGGCTTTAAATGGGCCTTATGGGAATCGAAATTATTTTTGACAGACTCGACTGGGTTGAATTGAAAGTGACAGTCGAGACGTCAAAACCCCGATATTTCGGTTGACGGTGATTTATTCGAATCCCGATTGGGATTTGTGTAAGAAAAAAAACCGAATTTTTCTTATCGAACTTTTTTTTATATTGAGAATAAGTAAAGTAAGAGTTCACAAATTTCAAAAAATTAAAAAACCTGGACCTGAAAGTTCAAAAAACTATAATTATTTAACAAAAAATTTCAAGATTTTCAAGTTTTTACAATAGATATACGACTAAGACTCGAATTTAATTTCATCCCTATTTTGGTTGAATTTATTCTGTTCAATTATCAATAAGCTTGTAATACTCCGTATGGCTATATCTGTAGTCTCTTCAGCTGGGAAAAACCAAATTACAGAATCATAATCTTGAAGATTTGTCACCAAAAATGGTTTTTTTGAGCTGATTTCATGAATTTATAAAGGTTCTGATTTAATCTCATCCCTTATTTTGGTGTAATTTGAACCTAAATTTACCCCTACATGAAATTGATTTTTATTTTTTAAAAATCCTAATCTAAATTTGTAAAACATGGTTCAATAAGGTTTAATAAGGGTTAAGTTTTTTTGATTGTTTCAGATTTTTATCAGGTAAAATTCTTTATAAAAATTGCTGTAAAAATTGCAAATAGATTTAATTTTATACAAGTTTTGTACAGATGTATAAGGTTTTCAGGCCTTTGCACGTTAAACCTCATATAAATGTCAGAAAGCCCATTATAACTCCAGGATATCCTTTGGAATTTTGTATATGTTTTCTTGTGAGGATTGTTTGATGGAAATAATAATAAAATAATAAAGTTCGAGGCTCAGGTGTCCTTACCACAAGGGTCCATTACAGGTCCATTTATAATTCATAAAAATTTTCGGTTCAAACCGAAGGGATTCCAATTCCAATTCAAGTTCCATTTGTTATGCATATACACTTACTACTTATACTTACCTTGTACCTAAAAGGGTACTTTTATTTGAATTTCCCAGCACAAATAATATACATAAACCTCACTTAAATTTGTAGCTCGAAATTTAAATTTTTAAAAAATAATGAACTAAATCTTGTTCGTCTTGGGAAAAATTACAATTACTAAATAAAATCTTCAAAATTTTGATAATTCTGAGATTGGGATTTAAAAAATTTTGAGTAAATTTTATACATGGGGTAAAGTTAGGCCATAAATATAGTGAAATATATTGAAATTCAGTCAAATAATCTGTAGGGATGAAATTAAATCGAAGTTTTTTAAATAAATGAATTCAGTTCTAATAAACCCAATTTTGTACTCAAATCTTCAAAAAAAAATTTCAAGTAATTTGGTTTTTCACAGCTGAATTGACTACTTTATCAAAACTACAATCTTTTGATTTAAAAATATCACATTTTTAGTAAAAATTTTAATTTTTTTAATTTTGAGAGCTCTAGGCTTGGTCCTATAGATTTTTCTCTAGAGATTTTCTAGCAATACTAGTACAAGAACCTTATCACTTACAAAGTACATTATAAACTGACTAACAATATGCATTTAAGACCAGGGAAAAGTTAATATTTATTTTTATTTTTATTTTTATTTGCAATTTCAAAGTATGTATAGGTACTATGTAGTGTAGTAGGGGTATAAAGGGGAGAAAGTATAAATTTTAAACTGCTCCCAGACATTTTAAATCTTTCTTTTTGCTCATTTTTTTCGAGATTTTATTTATCATATTATTTATTATATTTATGTATTGTATTTATATTTATGTTTTGCCATACATATCACAGAATAAAACTATATACTGTACTACATAGTACATAGTACAATGCACAGGATGTTCCAGAATAAGATGCCCAAAATGTTTAGGCTTTAATATAGTATAGACCAGGTCGGATTTTTGAACAAGTGAGATATCATGTCGATAGGAAATTTAACAGAGAATCTGAAAACATTTTGGTGCTAAGATGGACAGGTCAAAGGTTATGGGTCAATGAACTGTAGAAAAATAGAAAAAAAAATAGAAATAGAAATAGACTAAAATTGCTTTAAAAGACTTGAAATGTCACGATTTTAAGGTTCCTAGGCATAATAGCAAATACTTGGAAACCCTAAAAATTGATATTTCAAGTCTTTTTGGACCGATTTTGGCCTATTTCAACTTTTTTTCAACTTTTCTCTCATGGAAAAGTCTTGAGTCCTGAGTTCATTGACTCATAACTTCTAACCTGTTAATTTTAGCATCAAAAGATTTACATATTCGTAATCTCTGTTAAATTTCCTATCGATTTGATATCTCATCTGTTCAAAAATCCGACCTGGTCTATACTATATTAAAGCCTAAACATTTTCGCCATTTTATTCTGGAATACCCTGTACAATGTATAAGGTGGATAAAAAGCCATAAAATATATTGTTATGGGTGATAATGGTACAGAGAGTTTTATTTCTCGGTTATTTTTTTATCAAGCAAAAATGAGAAATGGGATTTTTTTTCCGAGATATCTTGAAACTGGATCTTTTTCCTGCGTCTCAAATAAATTTTGTCAATTTTGCCTCAAAAAAAACTCACTTTTTTTTGCTCCAGGGATCAATTCAAATCTATCTTTTGTAAATACTTTATACATAGATACTTTGATGCATTTATTTATCTATTTATACATTAGGTTTTTACACATTTACTATTTTTTTTGTTATTATTTTATAACTACTTGGCAAAATGGGGATAGTTCGAATTTCAAATAGATATATACCTAGATTGAAATTTTATTTGACTTGATTCGATTGAGATTTAAAAATGATACAGTACCCAAAAAAGTTCAAAAAAAGGTCTTTTTAAATTTCAATTATCAAAGGATATATTCGAATATTAGGCCTTTACACATTAAACTTTATATAATATAGATTTCATATACCCCAAGATATATCCTTTACTCTTGACATTTGAAATATACGACTATATGTTAAGTTTTGATGTATTTTTTTTCTTAAAAATATCATCTGATCTGAATTTCAGTATTATTTAACTTTTAGTTAAGGCCCAAATACAATAAAATACTGCTATTTTAAAGCATGTGTTTAACGTCTTCTTTCCTATTTTGGTCGAATTTACTTCTATGTTTTTGGTATAACTTAACCTCTGCACTGTATTAAACTAATCCAAATTTTTTTGAGTTTATTATAGGTTAGATTAGGTTAGGACCTAACTAAACTGTCAAGCTAGGTAAAGTTAGAACAAAATATAGTGTAAATACAACCAAAATAAAGATGAGATTAAATCGGAGCCAAATTTTAATAATTATGTTTTTGATATTTTGAAATTGAATAACACATATAACTCGCATATACAGTTCCCAATTCACTAAAGTATAGATTTACTTAATATGTACATAATATATGTACATACTTAGTTACTTTATGTATTTAGACCTACTAATGTACATACCTATCATACATAGTATTCTGTATGCAAATAATTATAAAATCTATTTTTTCAAAATAATTTAAATTTTTCTTGAATTACATCAGCTTATCATTTCTCGCAAAAAATTCAAATTTTTTTGAAATACAATATTCAAAATCTTATGTAAAATGCATAATATTATAGTGGATACTAGTATATATCTATTACTTATTGTAGAGTACTACATAAGTACTTATACAGATAAATAAGGTTTAAGGTATACCACTACATATTACCTACATATATCAGTATTAGTTTACTACGAGTATACAATTTGTAACACAAAGATAAAGATCGACTGACTCGAAAGTTCAAGTACCCTATTTTATTCAAATTTTAAAAAATCTTTTGAAACGAATTCTCGTAATTTAACGAACTACAAAATCTCTAGTTTTTGTAGCTTTCTCAGTACCTATTCCTAGTACCTAATGTACTGGTGTATTGCCTCCATTTTAGAAATACTTGAAATTAATTCATAAAGAAGTAGGTTGGTAGTTTTGAAAGATAAATAATTTATAAGTAAGGACCTAATTAGAAATATGGGAGTCTCAACCCTTCGTTGTGAGATGGACCTTAGTGTTTTCGAGTGTCAAATTTGTTTCGAATTAATAAAATCTCCTATTATAATGTGTTCAAAAGGTCACTCAAGTCTTTGCAGTACTTGTATGAGTAAAGTAGGCTTTAAGTGTCCCACTTGTCAATCCATCATGACACCCACGAGGAATTTTTTGGCTGAACAAATGGTCAGTTGTATGAATATCAGATGCAAACACTGTCAATTGGACATAACATACAGTCAATTTGAGACTCATTATACAACTTGTGAAACTAGGTAAAAATACTCGTACCTAAATCAATAGCTTCGATTTACCCTCATCCCCTATTTTGGTTGAATTTACATCTATATTTTTAACCTAACTTTATCTCTTTGTGAAATTAACATAAATTTCTTTTAAAATCCTACATATTAACTTAACGTAACCTATACTAAGCTTGAAAATTTTGGTTTAATATAATTCAAGAGTAAAGTTTAAATTATAATATAGACTCAAATATAGGGGTAAATTCAACCAAAATTAAATTAAACACAAGTCTAAAAAAGTCATAATATAATTGTACCTAAAAGTATACTTTCGTAATAAAACTAATTATAATCATTTTTTAATATACTTTAAAAGGATTGTAGCTGCCACGTCTAGTAGTCTGGCCAAACTTACGGTTTCAAATCCAAAAGGTCGAGAACTCTCTGCAAAGACTTCCGGTTTGTTCTATTTCTA
>JAQIXA010003934.1:0-12614 GCA_034699045.1 Nanhermannia cf. coronata Gr-Ori-00579 | reverse complement strand
AAACCATTAAAACTAAACTATATTTATATAAATTATCTTGTATTCTATTCTGAGGGTGCGGGCTTTCGTGAGAGTAAAACCGATTTATTTATACTTAAGGAACTGATTTCGAATTATTCAGAATTTAAAATCAAGACCAGGAGAGCCTCAGGATCTTAATACACAATCTAATACTAGTAAACATTATCAGTACCCTAACAGTAAGTAATATTAGGTAGTTACACATAGAACAATTGATCAACCGAGTGGGAGTGTCACAATTTACACGATTTTGCCCAAAAAAAATCTGGAATGGGTAACTTGATCAATAAAATAAACCAAGTTTATCATCATCACTCTGCACACACAGTCACTAATCAAAAAATTCTACAAATTTTAAGATAAATTTCTATTTTAACTTGAAATCCGAGATTTTGGCAGTTCAAAATAAAAAATTCTACAAAATTTTGAGAAAAATTCTGTTGTATTTTAACTTGAAACTCGAAATCTAAGATTAAATTTTAAAATCTAGGATTTTAAAAGCTAATTTTGCTAATTTTATTTTAATTTTTAAACGAATTTAGACCAAAATTTGTACACATAAAGACAAAAATCTGTTTAAAAAAAGGACATATAAATAAGGCTGGAATTTTAAAATGTATTTCAATTTCAACGAATAGCTTAATAGTCGTTTGGAAATATAATTTCTAAAATTAATTTTGTAAAATATTAAAAGATCATCATCCCAATCCCAAAGGACAATTGTCGTAATTTTTTGAATTTAACCAAATATCCCTCATCATTTTTGATTCTCAAATTTCTCAAAAATTGTAAATCTATGCTGATTGCATACTTAATCTGTACTACTATCTAGGATCTAATATCAGTAGTAGTATATAGGTAGTAGTAGGTAGTAGGGAAAGATAAAAAAACTGGGGTTAGTTAATTATCATAAAAAGCAAATCAAATCTTTCGAGAATTTTGTAAGCGTGGAAAGATTGCCCTTTTATCTTTAACATAATATTATGATCATACCACCATGTAGATGCATTGCATCTTTCAAAATTATCTTTTTTAAATCGATATTTAAATATTATCGAAAAGATATACTTACATACATATTTTGATTTAATCTACTCCATATTTTGGTTGAATTCACCTCTATATTTCAGGTCTAACTTTACACCTGTACGAAACTAACCCAAAATTTAAAAAAAATCCTAATCTAGCCTATCCTAAACTAAATTACCTTTTTTTTAAAAAATTTTGGGCTAACTTCAGTTAGACCAGAAATATAGGGGTAAATTCAACCAAAATAGGGTTGGAATTAAACTACCTATAGGGTACTCTGTATATATGGTAGTAATAAGGTTTTTTTATAATGGATATGAGGTAGGGTATTATAATTAGATTAGGATAAGATCTGCGAAATATCTTTTGAAACTTACTGATCTTAAAGCTTCAGCAGATCAGAATGGAACCTGAGGATCCGGATCCTACAAGCAAAGTCTAATTTACCCCGCGTGTTTTGCACAAATTTTATGACCAAGTCGTGAGCCTTTTTTTGAAACTTGAAACTATCTACCTATCTAATAATGCATATCAGTCGTTGTTGTAGGATACTTTGAAAATTTAGATCAAATTAGAGTATAAAGGTAAAGATCTATCAGTAAATCTAAATCGAACTTTTTTTTCAATTTTTTTATAATGTAATGTAATGTAGCCCTTAAGTACTTACCTTCAATCACATATATTATACACCTATAATCCCTTATTTTTCTACATAATTAAGTACCCTACTATTTTAAGGGTTTTTTTAGGTAGTACAGATACTCAACGATTCATTTTCAAGTTAAAAACAGCAAAAATCACAATGAATATTACTTAACATTAGTAGAAATATATATAGTAGTACACATAGATATTTTTATGAGAAAACAAGGGAACAGACTTTTCTGTCCATTTGGAGATTACTATACGACATTACTATGATATGAATATGAATATGGAATATGAGCTTAAATTATCTTTTGGCTAAATTTGGCAAATTCTAGATTTATTCATAATCTCATTAGAATTTAGCTTTACAGAATTTGAAATCTGTCGATTTAATACATCAAGATTCCCATTTCTATGCTTTTTTTCTTAAGGCCATATCATATTTTGTGTGTAAAATCATGGTTTTTTAATATTTTTTATAGATAAAGGTATTCTTTAATTTAAGAATGATCTTGAGCAAGATACTTTTATATACTCGTAGTTTAGGTGTTTTACTTGTACAAGAAGTCAGTACTAGATGTTCCCTATATGTAATTTTTTCCAGTTTTCAAACAAACAGAAAAATATCTAAATAAATAAAATAAATGCGGGTTTTTTTGTGAGTCTCTTAAGGCTTATTTTCACGCGTACATATTAAATCTAATCGTAGAACTAGCACTACAACTACAACTACAGCCTACAGAGTATATGATAGTAAAGAGATACTTGAAATAAACATTTTAAAATACTTTTCTCAACCTACTATTACTATTACTATGTATATGCATAGTAAAATAGTCGGCACTTTTTGTTCTGAAAAAAAAAACTTCAACTAAAACATAACACTTATTATTATTATGTATAACTTAAATTACTTAAACTTATGCATATTGCCATACGTATATGCATACGTATATGTGTGTGTAAGTGTATGGTTCGAGTTCATTTACAAATTCTAGGTGGTCATTTCAACGCATTAAAGTGTTCAGCCTTACATTTAGTAGAAGTATCTGTAGTAGAAAAAAAATAATAATTCTTCTACTGGTGATGTTGAGATGCTGCTCTATATTTCTCATATGAGGACCCTCAGGCTTCCCAGTCAGTCTATTACTACAGTAGTTTTAAATACTACTAAAAGTATCTGTAAAAGTAATTGAAGGAATACTCTCTCTTGTATCTTATCTATGTAATATATGTAATGATAGTCGGTCGTTTATAAAAGATACTCTGTATCTGTACAGAGTACAGATACTTTGTTTATTTCAAATTTCAAAGGTGTTGGTGGCTTCGTTCGGCTCTGTTTTGGCTTCAAGCAATTTTTTCATGTTTTTTTTCATTCTAGTGCCTAAATTTTATTTTATTTTGTGTTTGTGATACATTGCATGACTCGAATTTTGCCCTGTTCTTTCACACCATCTAAAACACATATGGGTAAGGCAGTCAGTGAAGAACTTTTTTTGAAAAATTTTATACCAATTTTTTGCATAGAAAGGAATTACAATAAACTACTTTCTCTACTTTCTAAGAATTTGTCTTGTTTTCAGTTGAAACAGAAATTCTTAAACTACATTAATATAGATAGGTATCTAATCTAAAGACAGTCAAGATATATTAAAACTATTTTCATTGCAAATAATATAAAAGTAAAAGTATCTTTCTGTAAAGTTTAATAAAGTGAAATATGGAATCGATAGATAATTTAACAGAGATCACGAATCTCAAAACCTTTTGATCTTAAGATGAACAGGTCAAGAGTTAGAGGTCAATGAACTCTAGTCTTTCGATGAAAAAAATTGAAATAGAAATTAAAAATTGCTAAACAAAAAGACTTGAAATGTTTTCAAACAAGTAAATTTCGATAGAATACCACTACCACAGCACAGCCTTTAAATAGAGTTTTGGATCTGTAATTTGCATTTTATTTAGTTTAAAACACCTTAGATTTCAGTGATCTAATTAAATTATTTTGAGGTAATTTTTGAGATTGAAAAATACCTATAATTGACATTTTTAAAAAATTAAATTTTTTTGAAAAATTGAGCTTTCTTAATAGTTTCTCAACGTTTTTTGAACTTGTGCTCCTGAATGAAGCAAATTTTCTTCTGTAAAATTTTTGTATCTAATTCAAATTCTACAACCGAACCCTGCCCTCAAGTAAAATCTTGTAAAAAAGCTAAAAACTGGGATTTAAGAATAAAAAAAACCATTCCAGTTTTTAGTTTGAGCCTCATTTATTTTATAACACTTTGACTTAATGATCCATTTAAATGAAAAATATTAAAAAATAATACACTTTTTTAAGACTCGTACCAATATTACTATACTCGTACTATCCAAGTTTATGTAAATTTTACTTTATGACCATTATTATACAAAATTTGCCCAATTTTTATGACCAAATCCACTTTTTCTCATTCAATTTCAATTCGACGATGAAAAATGGTAAAGAAAAGCCGATAAAAATTTAAAAAGTTGTGAAAAATTTCTATGTAAATGTACCAAAGTATAAGTATGTGAATGCACTTTGAAAATATGAAATTGATTTTATTACAGATGCATTTACAGTAGTACAAGTAGTAGTAGATCTTGTAATTATACTTGTTTTATTATACACAAAATTATGTGAAGTTTTCAACTTTTTTTTAATCGTCTCTTTTGAAGGTTTAGAAAAACAACATTTACCGAATTTTTTTTTTTATATATTTCAAGTTTTATGTAAATTTTTCTTATACATATCTAGATATGTATGATAGATAGATACATACCTAGCTGTTTTTCTGTTTTTGGATGATGGGTTGTTAAATAATTTGAGATGCTCATCAAAGTCACAGGGAAATGTGAAGTTTTCAAGTCCAAAAAATGATCTTTAAATACAAAATTGGCTAAGCTAAACTTAAACCTGAATTATATACACTTGTCAGGATTCTAATTTTCTTGGGACTAATCTTAAATTTTATAAAATTTTGATAAAAAAGCCAACTCGGATTTTGGTCTTCAAAATTTGGCCTTTAATTGACTTTCAGTTCGCTAAAAAGAAAATTTTCTTATTTTTTTTATAATTGAAAATTAGATAAGTTTTTAGAGTAATTTGCATGTTTAACATTTATAATAAAAAGAGAGGCTAAAAAGCGAGCTAAATGATTTTTTTGTTGTCATCTGTGGAGGTTGGTTGACATGTCAGGTTGACGAGGGTTGACAGGACCAACAAGAAAGTTGACATCGACCGCCTCGAAACCAAACCTTTTTTTACCCGTATTTTTTACTCAAATATTTTAAAACTATTTCTATACAGAATTTAGCTTCATTCTATTACTAAACTATCAAGTTAACAAGATAACAAGATTAACAAGCAAACATACACATTTTTACACAAAAAAATCTTTTAAAATTTAAAGAAAAAAGACTAAAAAACCGTTTTAGTTTTATACCATAACTATTCATATTTAGAATCTCAAGCAGCTGATTACTAAGCTAAAATAAACATAAATTTCTTACCTAAAAGATATCTTTGGGTTTTAATGAATCTAAATTTTTGAATTTTTGAAATTTTGAAATTTTGAAATGCCAAAAATTATTTTATGAGTATAAAATTTACAATTTTTTAAAATAAAGATATATAACAACCTCTTCTCTTTAGTATCCTACTTATCTATTTTAAAAAATTGGATCTGAAATCTGAAATTCGAGTAGATTCTAAATCTAATCCTAAGTATTCTTTTTATGTCCAAAAAAAGTCAATTTTTTTGAGTACCTGATACCCTTACTTGAATCAAAAATCAAAATTTCTATTTATGAAATGTTCTCCAACAGCACAGCGAGCTAAAATTGTTGAAATTCTCTAAAAATGACACCCTCTCCATTTTGTCCATTTAAATGTACCTACATACATAAAAGTACAGCAGGTAAATAGAGAAAATATAAATATGCTATATGAATGATCCTTATGTAAAACTTGAAATTTCTCAAATTTTTCCACGTACCTCCTCTACCTACATACATAATTTAGCAGAGCCTTTTGAAAAAAAGTCCAACTCAAAATTTAATATTTTGATATCAATCATCTGTCTTACTCTCTAATACCAAAATACCTATATAGGTATATCAGTAGTTAGGGTCAAAATTTTTCAAATATTTTCGATTCAAATTTTTTATTTTTCGAAATATTATTTATGCCTTAAAATCTAGTGGTACATGTAATAGGTATAGTAGTACAATGGTAATATACTATATAGTACTTACTTAATTATAATTGAGATAATCACACTTGAAAAATTTAATAATAAATGGTTAACTAGGTATTTACATAATGGAATTACATTAAAGGTCTAATCTAATAAAAAAAATTATTTACACTTTTTTTGCTAATCATAGTGTATACAAATTTACATTAGTATTAGTATAATATACATGACTTGGAAGATTTGAGGATATTATATCAGTAAGTTATTAGTGTAGAATTACGGTTTCTTAAATTATTTTGAGAGATTTTTTTTACCGTTTTTTATATCAATAAGTAGTTAACATCCCTATAAGGATACATAATCATAATCATAGTATTATACTCGTAGTCTAACGATAATAAATTGATAAATTAAATGGATTGTTTGTGTAAATAGGAGCTTTCAAGTATAATATGACTGGCAAATACATACCTATATATAATAAAATAATAAATTAATAATTTTATCGTAAAACTAACAAGGAAATCAAAATTCAGAAAAATTTCAAAAAATGAGCAAAATCCAAATTAAAATCCAAATTATACATTTTGATGCCAAAATTCGCAAAAAATATGGATTTTATTAGATGCATGTGATCTTTTATTTCAATTTTATTATAGATTAAGATCTCGAGCTGGGTAAATTGGACTCAGGTGAGGAAACTAAGGGTGGAATTGAGCCAGAATTTGGTGAAATTGAATTTTTAGAACCTGATGGTGAAGGATATGGTGAATATCTTAAATTTAAACCTGATCTTGGTGGTGAATTCGGCTGTTGGTGATTTTGTTGTTGTTGTTGTTGTTGATGTTGTTGTATCATTTGTATCTGTTGTTGTTGTTGTTGTTGGATGAATCCAGGTGGAAGTTGTTGTAAAGCATGGAATTGATGAAATAAATGAGCTGGTATTGGAAGTGGAGAAGGTGATCCTCTGGATCCATTCAAAGTGAAGAATTGATGACCTCCAGGTTGAAGTAATCCATGGATATTTGGGGTATTTGGAGAAAGTGAATTTGGGTCAGATGGAGATCCATGACCTGAGTTTTGACCTTGATGACTGAAATTGACCCTGGACCATTGTTGGTGGAGAAGGCGGGCTTTTTCAATGGAGTTCATGAGATTGTTGTTGTCGAGGTCGGAGAATTCTGGAAAAAGTCGAAAGGGATTTTGACCAGCGGCTGCCTGGTTCGCGGCTGCTCGCAAAAAATGATGCTCGAGTGGCATCATACTCTCGATTGGATCTCTGAAATTGACAAAAAATATAAATATTGAGTTTAATTCATAATTATAATTAGGTAATATGAACCATTTTAAACTCTTTTTTTTGAAATTTTTTATAAACTTAAATGTTAAAAATCATTTTATTAATCTAAAATTTACTAATTTTTAAAACAAAGATGCTTGAATTCTGGATTTGACTCTTTTGGTTGTATTTTATTCAATGTAAGTCAACTCTTTACTGCCTATTTTAATTCTGCTCTAAAATCTGAAATTTTTAATACTAATATCTAGGTATTTTCAATTTGACATTCAGTTTTTTTCATGGATCACAAAGTCGATGATTTCAAATTGGAAATAGATTAGAGTACCCTACCATTTATCCTTATATATTTTAGTAGACACTTCTAAACCATTTTACTCCTTTTTTAAAGGTAATATGATCGAATTTTAACAAATTTCAGACCTCTAACTGAACATTAATAAACGTCTCAAAATTAAATCAAAATTCAATTTCCATAAAATAAGTATCTACTACCTACGTACAGAATCGAGTCTATTTAGCAATTTTACCAAATATTTTCCAACAAAAATCCCAGTTTAGAGTGATCACTGATCACTTTTTCCAAATTATTTATACATATTATCATTCAGATTATATTCTAATCGATAAAATAAATATAACTAAAACTGATAAAAGTAATTACAAGAAGGCTATATAAGGGTATCTATTGAGTAGTATGTATGAAATTTATGAAATGAAATTAGCAGCATCTGTTTAGTGTGTTTAGCAGAGCTGTAAATGGAGTTTTAAATCGACAATTTGTATTTCGACCACAAGAACCAAGAAAGAAGAAACATGACCAAAAGCCATTAGAATTAAAAGCAAATTTTTTACTTCTCGATCCGATTTGGCCCATTAGACTCAATACTACTACTAATACCCATCCATACAAAATATACCATACTAATACTTACAGTGTTAGTGTAGGCGTGAGAAAAGTCGTTTATTTTATTATTATATAGAAAATATACCTCATATACTGCTGATATTTATTATTTGTGGGTGCTAATGTGTGTTGGAAAACGTTAATTTAACATTATTTTGTAATATTATAAGCAAAGTATGTACTCGTATAGGTATTTCATATGCCACTATAAGGGTAGATTAGGGATTATTCGGAAGCTTTTTATAATTTGGATTTGGACTTGGACAGCCTATATTCACATAAACCAGCTATTATTATTTTGATCTTCATTTTTTACATCCATTTCTTATAGATATAGTCAAGATACAGATTTCTCAAAATAGGTAATATCTGTAGTAACTGGTACACCCGATTAAAAGGCGTCCAAATTTCATCAACTTTTCCTAACTATCCCTTATATACCCTTGTATAGTATAGATAGAGTAGGTATAGGTATATTAGTCATTAGAGCAATTAAAAGCAAATTGAGCTGCTGAAGTGTAGCTGGAAAGGGCGTTCTCCCCAAAAATCTTACAACTAATTTCAGTTTTTTTTCTTCTCAAATTTTCTCACCTCAAACACTCGATTACAAACAAAATTTACCTCAATATACCTAATACCTACAAGTTACAAGTAAACAAGTAACGAACAAGTAAAGACTCAACTACTTTCACTAATCTCATTCAAAATCTTGAAAACGGTTCAAAAAACCTCAAAATTTCGATGAAATTTGAACTGATTTTCAAAGTTTTCTAAAATATCTAGGTATATCGACTCAAAAATCTCAAAAAATTTAGGCTTCTCTTAATTTTTTCAATAAATTTTACAAAATCCACAGTTTTCAGTCGCTTTACTTGTAAATATCACCTCAAGTCCTCGATAGATTAGTGTAGAAAAGTAGTTTAAAAAAAAGGCAGGTAAGGTAAGGTAAGGTAAAATTGTAATCGCCTTTGCCGGATCTGTTTGTAAGTGCGATATTGCTCCCGATGACTGCGGCTCGACGCCTACCCCAAACAGAACACATATACATATTCTGTATATATATACCACGAAATTTATGACCCAAAAATCAACTTTTTCTTGACTTGGGCCCCGTTCTCTAATGCGTGAAAAACTAGTCCATTTATTACGGCTTAAGGACGTTATAGAGAGAGAGAGAGAGAGGGTATATGAAGTCAGGAAATATTACAAAAACTCATAACTCTTGTTTTTGAACCAAAAAACCAAAATATTATTATATGAATAGTGTGTTGTGGTTACGGGCTTTATTCGATTTTTATTTCTCATTTTTTTCAGTTTGCATGACCATACTTTTTATTATAGGGATTATTTAATATTTAGGAGGTAAAAACTAAGCTAAGTATGTATTTGATACTCATAGCTATTCATTAGTGTATATTTAATACTTCCTGCCTCTAACACTTATACAAGTCAGAAATCGAAATCGAAATAGAATTAGCACTTTTGATTCCAAAAAAAGGGTTACATATTTATATTAAAAATCCAGTGGACTTTCTCTATAAAGTCACTCTAATTCTAAGGATAAGTAGAGGATTTCGTTATAAAAACTTTACTGTATTAGCAATAGAGTACAGAACAAGTATTTTATTTTATGAAATATTCAAAGAAATTTCATGACTCTTACTTATCAGTAAATGCCGTGTTTAAATGATAAAAATTTTGAAAAAAAATTTCTATAAAGTTTACGAACTTTACCAAGTCTACCTTACTCTATCCTTACTCTATTTCTTATGGTCTATACTAGTGCAAAATAGATACCCTACTTTATAAGCAGGTAAATAGTTTTTATTTATCGGTATCTCGCAAAACTCGCAAAACTTGTAAAATATCAAAAATTTACGATACAAGTTCAAAAAATTATTTTTAACTTTTAAATCCGTTTTAATAAAAATAAACTCAAAATTTAACAAAAAATTTCTTTTAGATTAAGTGGTTTAAGTTCTCATAGATTACTAACTTTAAATTTTTCTTGACGATTTAAAATTTGGCCTTTTGACCACTACTGGATATTTAGGTTAAAAGAAGAAGGTAGTTTTAAAAATATCGACTCATTCATCAGGTTGATTTCCAGTCGATATTTCTGAGAAAAAGTCCGCTCTCAAAATAATTCTAAATCTAAATCGTTCTCGACTCGCGACCAAAAACCCGCCCCTCAAATTTAAAAAAGATCCCAAAAAACTTCAATTTCACCGCCTATATCTCATTTATCCCTATCAAGATCAAAATATCAAAATAATCCCACATTTCCCCCCTTAAAACCTTACTTAAAAGTGCATTTAAAATCCTATTATCTCTAAAACTAAAGAGATTTGTCAAAAAAGTCAATCAATTTCTCCATTTTTTTTTCGATATTTTCCCAAGTAAATACATATATTGATTTTGCCCTTTGTTCGCCTCTTAATTGCTCTTTTCTGAGTAAAAACATTATAGTTAATAATGGATTCTATTCGAGTAGTAGTTTCTTATGAACTTGATGAAGGTAATGTAACTTTCGACACTGGCTTTTTATGACCATTGAAAAGTTTGAAAGTAGCCGATGTGTTAAAAAATAAATATTTTTTAAGCCATTTGAGGCTAACCATATAGCTAGTAACTAGTACTTGGAGGATATATTATAGTTATTTGATAGTTTGTGAAATTATTAATGAGGATTTGTCTACCACGGATATTAATGTGGGTTCGAAAAAAAAGTTGCAACTTTTTATTTTTTTTAAGGACCAGAAGCTTTAGAAAGAGATAAAAATGAAATAAAATTTACAATTTGCCAAACTGTTGTTGACTATGGGTAAACTAACCGCCTTAGAGCCGACTTGACTACACACTTTTTGGCATTAAAAAGCACACTGACATATGCCAAAATCCGAAAATTAGCAAAATAAATTTGCTAAAAATTGATAAAATACGACAAAATTAGTTTTTTAAAAGCTTATTTCTATCAGAAATCAGAAACTTTTGGAATTGAGACTTTAAAGCCAAATGTTTCAATATTGATCAAAATTTTTCTAATTTCTTTGGTCAAAAATTTGCTAAAATTGATAAAATTTCAACAAATTTGAATCTTTTTTTATCAGAAATTTTTTGAAATATCATTTTAAATGTCCAGTTTCAAAATTACGATG
The DNA here is from genome assembly GCA_034699045.1 of Nanhermannia cf. coronata Gr-Ori-00579. Taxonomy (NCBI): domain Eukaryota; kingdom Metazoa; phylum Arthropoda; class Arachnida; order Sarcoptiformes; family Nanhermanniidae; genus Nanhermannia; species Nanhermannia cf. coronata Gr-Ori-00579. The sequence goes on along the minus strand of JAQIXA010003934.1, from coordinate 1,334 downwards.
AAATTTTGGATTTACAAACTTTAAAAATTTTTTCATTTTTTGAGCCTGGAAATTTGGCCAAAATTTCAATTTTAGATGATAATTCTTGGCCTATTTCTTAAATGATTCATTTTTGACAAATTTATTTTTGGCATTTTGTCTATTACAACTACAACCCATAAAATAGGCGATATATTATCCAGGTGGAAAGATATAATTATTATTTGCTAAATCGTAAAAATTACAGAGGCATTTTGCAACCCTCAGGATACACAAGTTAGAAATGGCTCATAAAATTAAAAGACCCTTAAAAAAATTTGAAACTTTTTCAAACATTGTCATAAAATTTGTAAATTTTTATAGGCTTCGATTTAATCTCATCCCTATTTTGGTTGAAAATAACCCTATATTTTACTTTAACTTTATATTTTGTTTTAATTTCATAAGCTAGGGTAAAGTTATAACTCAAATATAGGGTTAAATTCAACCAAAATAGGGTTGAAATTAAACTTTAAAGCCATGAAATTTAAGTTTGTGTTGACTTGTGCAGAATTTGGTGTTAAAAGTTTTAAAACTTTTCCTTCAAATTACTTTTGAAGAACAATTTTAGCAATTTTTTTTTGTCGGTCTTTTTTTGCTCAATTGTCCAATGTGTTAACTAAGCTTTATTTCTCACTAACCATTAACCATAATACTATACATTATAAGAAAAGAGTATTAAATTTAATTATGATTTTTTCAAAGTGTGTGAAATAGTTATTGTATATCTACCTACTGAATACTGTAGTAATTTTAGTAAAGAGATAAAAAAAGGACAAGTTTTTAAGCTCTTGAACAATGGGGAAATTAAATTTGTAATTAAATAGGCCATATACTATAGTACTATAATATATGTAATGCATTAGACATAGTAATTTTTTAATAAAAATTTTGCCTACTCATTTCCTTACATGTATATACTTTGTGAGCATTTCACACACAAGTAAAGGCCCACTTTCCCAAAAAAAATCAAAATATTTTAGTTTTTCGTAGTTTTTCAAGTATTTAGACACCTTAAAAACCTAGACTATATAAATGAAAGATCATAATTTTGAAAATTTGGGTATTTCAGTTGACCTAGAGGTTTGAAATGCTCAAAAAACAATCTTAAATAGCAATTTATTTACTTTAAAAATCTCTAAAATCTAACTTTAAACCATTATAAGCAGTTTTCAACACTTTTTGGGGGATTTTGAACAATTTTGAAGGCTTTTTTTCAAGCAGAAATCGGTTAAAATGAGTTTTTTTAAAGTTATTTTTACACAATTCGAGGCTTTACTTGATACTTATATAAACAATTGTCTTTTTGTAAGAAA
>JAQIXA010003933.1:0-12619 GCA_034699045.1 Nanhermannia cf. coronata Gr-Ori-00579 | reverse complement strand
CAAAACCAAAATTAGGTGCTTACCTCTATTCGTCACGCAGGGTGCCGGGTCGTCTCGTCAACTCAATTAGATTTAATTGTCGCCAATCGTTTTCAGTCAGTCGAAGCAAGTCGAAGTCTTCCAATTTCTTCCAACAAAAAAATACAAAAGAAGGCCGAAAAAGAAGGGGATTACTTTTTTACTCTTCTTTTATTTTATTAGCAAAAAATTATGATGATGATGCATGGCATTTTCTTTACTTTACATTTCGACCGCATGAGTACGTGGGTATGCATTATTACAATATATGCAATAGGTAGCTCTTTTAATTTTTTTAACAAAAAAATCATCCAAATTCCAATAATAGAGCTCTGAAAACCAGATTTTGACTTTAATTTAATGTTTACCTGCATTTACAGGTCAAAAATTTGCTTGCTAAATTATATGACTGATTTCATACCACTTTTAGGTATATAGAATTACTTTACTCAACCCAATTATTCAATCTCTAAACAAAACAAGATTTCCAACTTTTTCGCTCGAATCGAATTCGATTCGATCGAGAGATTTCTGGTCAAGATTTGGTTTTTCACAGCTAAATTTAAAATAAATCAAAAACATTGAACAAAATATAAAAGGAGAAAAATAAAGACAATTTCAGTCTTTATTTAGTTGACATCCAAATTAATTCATTTCATGATCCTGAGGTCAACTGTTGTTGCAAGTTTTTCAAGGTCGACTTTCAAAGTTATAGTTATAAGGTTAAGGTCAAGAGAAGAGTCAAGTAAGTATTAATTAAGTCAATCTCAATTATCAATTAAAAAAATAAACCAAATACTTGATATAAAAGTTCATTGTTGATGGACATTTTCAGGTTCAAGGTCAAGCAACATTTTTTTAGTAAGGTTACCAGTTACCAATACCAATTTTCATTTTTATGAACCAAAATCCAATGATTTATAATAATTTCTTTATTTTTAACCTTTATAGCTAGCATTTAGCATTATCAATTACCAACACACAGACAGGCCGACAGGTAAGGTATTCCTAATCCTAATTATTTTTTTAACCATTCTTTTAAAAAAATCCTGCTTCTGATCAAAATTAATCTTTATAATTAATTATGTTTGCCTGTTTGATAGGTTGAATGATGATAAAATAGTGAACATCTAGGATCTATCATATTAAATTCGAGAATCCATTACCCATCCCCATCGGAAGTGGCTCGTTAGAGCCAGAGGGCTACCTACCTGTTCCAAAGGTCGATTAAAATTAAAATGATGCGGAGGACGTGTGATTTAGGTATGTATCATATTTTAATTTTTTATTCAAAAATCAAAGATCAGAATAGGTATTTTATAAGGTAGGTACTAGGCTAGGATCTTGAAAAATAACATTGATGAGTCAATAGTTAATACTTAAAAGTTAAAAGATAGATAAAGTTTTAATTTTAATTCACAATATGTAATTCATTTTATTTTATTATTGCCTGTGCTTTTTGGACTGTATATTCTGTAAAAATGTGACACTGCTGGTAGTATTTAAGTAGTACCTTACATTGTATAAAATGTACCTAATTCCTAATGCGAGTTTATTTATTTATTGTTAAATTGAAAACATTCAGACAAACTCAGATTTCAGCAGATCAAATTGATCTTTTCAACTTTTCTTTTCAACTTTGAGCTGCTGATAAAAGGCACTAGGTAGGTAGGTAATCCAATTTAGAATTGTACTTATTTTGTAAACAATTTACCTATCTATATCTACCCACTACACTACTGCATACATAATTAAAATTACTAAGCATAAGTACCAAAAAATAAAGAAAATATTACGTTTTTTGTTATTCAAGTAAGTCAAGATCCAAGATTAAGTAAATATGTATAGAGGTAAAAATTAAAAATAGATCCTTGTAATTCCTTATTATTTTATGTATCGTATTATATCATTTCAAAGTCAAAGTTCAGAGAAGTTGGACTTGTAGTATTGATTGGTGTTTAATAATAAATATTGATTAAATAGGCAAAAACGAATTAAAATGAAAACGAAAATACTTAAGTCCAAATCAAAAATATCTAAAATCTTTACGACTTCTTCTTTTTAGCTACTCTACATTATTTACACATTATCTCTATATTATGTAAGGTATTTTACATTTAGGATTTTTATGTTACATTACAATACTATTTTACAAAAATTTCTTAACAAAAATTATATTTTTAATGATAAAATTAGGTAAACATACCTAAATTGAGTTGATTGTGTACAAAAATTAAATTAAAAACAAATTAAAAACACCCAAACAACAAAGGCAAATTGTGGAAGTTTAAGTTTGCTAGGGTCAAGAGCATTTTAATAAATAGTTAGGTAAAGGTATTTTCTATTTACAAAACAAAGTAATACCTAGTATAATAAATAATAAAATAATCATTATTATCGAATATTATCACAGATAGAAAAATATAAAATAAACTTATTTTAAGTTAGAGTTAGGTAGTAGTACTAATGAGATTGAACATTGAAATAAAAACTCATAATATATGTATAGCGAATTTAACTATTCGATATAAAAACTATAAAAACCTTAATTATTTTTGAACAACATTACTGGACAAATAATTATCACGTAATGTAATAATAGGTAAAATATAAGCTGTTATTTTATTTGTTTTTTCTAGATAAACGAAGAGAACCCAGGAAGCGGGGCCCTCGATCTTGCCATATTATTAAGTACAATTCTTCCCTGACCACTTAAACTGGCAGTTGCTTCAGGTTCTGAATCTGTATAGCTTGAATAATTATTCATCATATTTTGCTGGTGCTGTAATTGTTGCGGTAGGATTATTGGGACTGGTGGAGGAATCGATCTGACTGGTTTTTGTTTTTGCCAAGATTGTTTAAGAGTGTCGTTAACATTTGCATAATGGTTTACAAAAGAATGTTTTCCCACAGAGCCGTCTACTTCATCTTCTACTTCGGTTTCACTTCCCTATAAAAATGGTAAGCAAAAGTCCACTATTTATATACATATTTTACTAGATTAAAATAATAATTTACATTATCTCTATTAGGTATATTATTATGTTAGTAGACCGAGAAAATATGATTATAATTGCATAAAATTTTTCTAATTTGCATAGATATAAAAGCTTGTAAAGTAAAGCATCTATAAAATAAAAGACAGTTTTACATTTTCTAAAGAGAGTGATAGTATATTATTATTATTATATTATTGACTTTATAAATCTTTTGACTTTGACTCACATTACCTTTGGAAAAATAGGTAGGTACATAAGAACAAATAACTACATACAAAGATTAAGTACTAAATGCATGAAAGAAAAGGGTTAATGCTTAAGATTAGGATTAGGATATCCACAAACATATGCAGATATTCAGTTAGACAAAGATAAATATGTACATACTTATTTACAGTTCCAGTCAATTACGAAAAATAATCACAATCACAACCATAGTTAATATGTATGTAATAGCATAGGTATTTATAGAGAAGCATAATATGTGACGTAATAAAGAGTTGAAAATACACAGATTTAATTGTAATTAAGCTCCTCTTCTCTTAATAGCTGTTTTTTTAGTGTTTGATTTTTTAAATCTAATTTTTACACTTTGTGCAATTTAGTACAGATTAAATCATCGTTATTTTAAAGGTAATATAAAAGTAGAGAAGGTGAAACACGATTACGATTGTTAACTTTGCGAAAATAACTATCAGCGCTTGTGTTAGTACTTTGATTAATTCTATGAGGATATTTAAGATAATCTGGAGATGAAATATGCTTTTTTCTATTATTAGTGTTAGTATTAAGATTCAATCCTTGAGATTTAATCATTTTGCTTTTTTTATTTCTCACTTGTGAATCTGTAGAACTTATTTCAGATGGCTTTTCTGTTAAAGAACTTTCGTCTGGGTTATTGTCGTATGCTTTATCGCTTTCATCGTCTGTATAAGTAATAGATCCTGGTGTTGGACGTGGTGGAGCTGGTCCTGGCTTTCTTTTAAGAGTTGAGATCTTCTTTTGAGATTGGCGAAGTTCAACAGAAGAACCGTAAAGTACACCTTCTTCTATACTAGCAGTTTCTGCCAAACTTCTTTCGCTATCATCTGAAATAGAAAATAGTTAGAATTAGAAAAATTGTTATATTCATTTTAATTGATATTTTTATAAAACTTACGTTTATAATTATATGACTTGGTTTTTACAAATAGGTAGGCAATAAGTGCTATTATAAATATTATTGAGACTGAGGCGACACACACAAGAAACCATGTTTGTCTATAGAATGGACTTTGTTGCAAATATCCATATTCCAGATACAATTTCGAAGGAGTATGAACCTTTAAATTAAAACATATAAAGTATTTTAGAAATTGAACATGTCTTGTTCTTAAGGTTGTTTATACTTACAGTATCATCACTAGACGTAGGATAACTAATTCCAAATTGATTATAAGCGATAATTCTAAAGTTGTATGCAGTTGATGGTAATAAATTTTGATAGGAGAGTGTGAATTCCGCTAATGGTCCGGAATCAGTTTTGTAAACTGTTTGCCATCGACTTTCATCTATAAAAATTATCATAAAAGAGTATTAAAATATTTATCAAAAAATCTATGCAAGCCGATTAATTTTAATGCCAACATAAATTCGCATTCATCATTCAAAATCTCAAATCAAAACTTTAGGTAACTAATTTGATTTGGCTACATCTGTATTACATTTATTAAAAGGGAAAAATAAAGCCCAAAAGCTATTCAAATATTCTCAAATGAGAATGTTATATATCAATATTTATGCTTTTCAATGACATATACAAAGATATACAATTTAGCTCTAGTTTTAAATTTTTTTATTTAATGTATTGAGTAATTTAGAAAAAATGTGAACGAGGATTAGGGTTTGGAATTGAACCAACAATACAATACATACGTACGTGCAAAACAAACCAAAACAAATGACCAATTTGACAATTTGACCAAAATTTTATAAAGCTTGTTAATATTTTTTTAGCTTTAACTTCCCAAACAAAACAAAAACGTTTAGTTATACATAGTAGTTTATAGAATAGTTTGGTTTGGTTTTTGATCAACTTACAAGTTTGCCATTCATGGGCCACTAGAAATTCATAATATTTATTAAAAATAAAATAAAAGTAAGTAAGGTACTTTTAGAAATGAATTTAAATGACTTAATAAAATAAAAATTTGCATAATTTATGTTACAATTAGTAGGTATCTATATATTATTTTATTAATGATGGTTATTTTTTTACCTTTTCTTTTAGCTTCAAAATAATATCCAGATATTTTGTCCTTTTCACCATTTGACCATCGGAATTGAACAGCGGAAAACATTTTCACCAAACCTAAATTCTTGGGGCTTTTGGGACTTCCTATTTGAGGGCCCGTCGTAACATTTTTCCAGATTGCTGGTCCAAGCTCATTCAAGATCAGATTTTTAGCTCTCACTGAAAACGTGTATGATGTTTCTAATAAAATGAAATTATATTGGTAAGTCAAAGTGATTTAAGATATTTTTCATTTTCCTTTTCAATTAGATTTAGATTAGTGATTAGATTATTGATTGTATTTTACCTTCTTCGAGATTTTCAACTAATAATGAACAGCATGACACTTTCTGTCGAACTTGCTTTGAAATAACATGATCTTCATTAGATCCTGTACCTCCAAGTATGTCATTTGCAGGTATTACAGTTTCATAAGTGACAAGATAGTTGGCGATTTCACCATTTGGTTTGGATGGTTTTTCCCATGTGAGCCTTAGACTTGTCATTGTGATATCGTAAAAAGAAATATTCAAAACTGGTCCAGGTGGTCCTTGCATTGTTCTTAAATTAATTGATTTCGAAAATGGGCCATCACCAGCCACATTGAATACAACCATACGAATTGAATAATTTGTGTACATTTCAAGGAAAAAGAGTGAATGTGAAATACACCATGCAGGAACAACTTCTAATTCTTCCTCTTCAGAGCCCAATGGCTTATAAAATATTTTATATCCTAAAAGATCTCCGTTTTGCTGACTTGTTAAAGGTGGCTTCCATTCCAGTTTTATTTCGGTTGAGTAAATTTCAGTTACTTTAACATCCATTGGCTCTCCAGTAGGCACAGCTTCACCCACATACACAGTCACGGGTCTTGATGTTGTACCATAACCTCTTGAATTAAATGGTGTCACTATAATTTATTAGAATTCATTAGAGAAAAATTCATTAGAATAATAAAAGAAAATAATTTACCAGTTATTTCATAATTTTTGTCTCTTGATAAATCCGCTAAAATGATATTTGTTGATAATGCACCATAAACCTCTTCTTTAGGTGTGTTTTGAACTAATGCCAATGGATAATCAACAACTTGTCTATACTCAATTTTGTATCCTGCAGTATCACTATCTCCATTCCATTTAAGATATGTAATAGTTTTCCAACTAACTCGAACGCTTGTTGTCTGAAAAAAGGAAATTGTATTATTATTATTAAAGTCTTTGATGAATCTGGTTATTTAAATATAATTAAGAATTTAAAGTAGGTTATATTATTACCGTAATTGGAACAACTTGAACATCAGAAACTGTTCCTGTTGGTGAAGCTGGCAAAGTCCATGTTATATTAGATTCTGGTGAAAATCCACTTGAGCCAATATCATTTGTAGCCTGTATTCGGAATTTATATGGAGCATAAGGTTTTAGATCTTTCGCTGTAAATGAAGAACCTCCTGGTGGAATTCTTTCTTTGATTCTTTGCCAATGTGAGTCATTCTCACTAAAATCAACTGTATAATATCTTATTGGTGCAAACCCATCCCTTCCAGGTGTCCATGAAAAAGTTATTTGGTTTGATTGGATCTGTGAAGGTGATATCCTTGGTATTGAAGGTGCTTGTGGTAGTTCTCGATTATTTGTTGTAAAGACAAGTAGTTTTGCACTTTCACCCCATCCTAATCTAGTCTTTGCTGTTATTGTGAACCAATAATATTTTTCTCTTTCTAGATCAGTTGCTCTAAATGTTCTTGTTTCTGGACTTAATTCTGTTGTAAAAGGTTGTTGTGTGAGTGAACCATCTAATATGTATGTAACTCGATATGCTAAGATAACACCATTTGGATCAGCTGGAACTGTAAAAATTACAAGGAATTTAACATGAGAAATTAAAATCAATACGTACCTATTTTACTGAATAAAAATTAAATGATATTTTACCTGTCCAGATCATTCTTGCCATTGTTGTTGACACATCTGGAAAACTGATATTATTAGGAGGACCTGGAACATCGTCCCATGTTTGAATCAAAGCTGGAGGTTCACCTTTTTTGGAAAAAAAAATATTAATTTCTATTTTAAGCAGATTTACTCATGTTTTTACTTACTCAAAACACCATCACCAACTCTTGTATAGGCCAAAACTTGAATATGATATTGAGTGAATTTTTTCAATTGAGTGAGTGTTGTAGAAAAGGTTGTATTAGATGAAATTTGCTTAAATTGAAATGGAACATTTTTGGCACCATAATATATTTTGTATCCCTCAATAATTCCATTTGTATGACGTTCAGGAACAGAGATCCATTTGACCACAATTGTAGTTGATGATGTAGAGTTTGCATTGACTTCTTCAGGTCCAACACCAGGGACACTTTCTCTTGTCCTTTCAATTGCTGGAATGGACGTATCTGAATGGCCAACATCATTAATTGCTGAAAAAAAGTAAATTTTGAAGGTTTATTAAGCCTTCCAGATTCGCTCATGATTATATTTTAAAATAAGTAGGTTTAATGTATGTACCTGACATGATAATTTCGTATTGTGTAAATTCTTCAAGACTTTTAAGAACATAAGAATTTCCAGTTGGATTTCCAATAATTTCATAGCTGATTGGTTGAAAAGGTCCGACTTGTTTATATGAAATATTATATCCTTTTGGATTCCCATACCATTCGGATTGTTGTAGGGGAATCCATCTAACTCTTAATTGATTTGAAGACATTGCTCTAACAGTAACATTTCGTGGAGGTCGGGCCGGCCTTGATTGCAAACTTTGAAATTGTTGGCTTGATTGTGAAGGTTGAGATGGTCCAACAACATTATAAGCAATCAGTCTTAATTTATAATTAACGAAAGGTTTGAGTCCTTGAACTAATATTGATTCCATATTGGATACCAATGGTGAGGAATTTATGATATTTCCATTGTATCCATTACCATTATTAATGCTTATTATTGCTGTATTCCCAACAAGCTCATTTTGTTGATGCTGTTGAAAGACAGAAGATCCAGTACTAATTATATTAGTATTCGATACTTCAGGCTCTTCATAATAATCAAAAATATCATGCCAAGTCGAATTCCGATTTGTTTGTGCTTGTACTGTCCATTTGGTGATCGAGGAATTGCCATCAAAACCTAAGTATTTTAAGATTGAATATTAGAGATAATAATTTGGATATATTAGCATAATATAGTTAAAAGTAAATAATTTACCAGGAGTAAATTGTACAACTACGGAAAATGGTTGAATATTTGAAATAGCTAGATTAGTTGGTGGTGCGGGAAGCGTTGGTTCGACCCCAGATTTCATGGAAGCACTTCGGCAATTTCCTCGTCCAATTTTTGTATATCCGCATACTTCAAAAGTATAATAAGTTGATGCTTTCAATTGTGTTACTTTTACTGATGTAATGTTTTGTGAGGTAAAATTCATATTTTTAAAACTTGAAGCAACATCTTTAACTCCATATCGGACAATGTAGCCCAAAAGTATGCCATTTGATTTGATTGGAGGTGACCATACAACTTTTACTGAACGATCTGAGATTTCTTCAAAATGTAAACTTCTCACGAGATCTGGAACATCTTCGAGCGTTTTTACTGATGCTGGGTTAGATTTTTTCCCATCACCAGGATTTGTAAAGCATAAAATGGTGATATTGTACAGCGAATACTTTTCAAGATCACATATAACACCAGTCTGTTCAGCTAAAGGATCAAAGGGTGACGGTGGTACTGATGCTGTCCCTTTTAATATAGTTTCATTATGTTCATTTTGCCATGCTTGAATTTTGTATCCTTGATTAATTCCTATAAAAAAATTTATATTAGTTACATTGTAATTTTATAATCATTTTAAGATTACTTACCGTTAATTTGTTGAGGATCTGGAGGTTGAAAGTAAGCTTGGGCACAGGTTGAGTTCAAGGCTTCAACGCGAACTGATGTTGGTGAAGCTGAGGGAATTCCCTCTTTCGTTTTTATTCTAATTCCTTGAGAGTAAATTCCAAATCCTTTGTTATTATATGAGGAAATTTGAATTTCATAATCTTTCCATGTAATCAAATCTTGAATCAAATAATTTCTTTGTGCTTCATTTGTTATATTACGAATCGACCAATTAGAATCTCCATAACCATGAAGTCGGTAGCGAATGATATATCCAAGAATTTGACCATTTCGATGTTCTTCAAGTGGTGGATGCCATTGGATTATTATTTGTGATGGTGATCTTGCTGAGCCAACAAGGCCTGTCGGTGGCCCCGTAGGAGGCTCCTGAGGAAGTGTTACTATATTTGAAGGTAATGAAGATTCACCTTCTCCAACCGAGTTGATACTTGATATACGAAATTGATATGATGCTGCTGGTTTTAATCCTTCAACAATTACATAACGGGAATCAGCAGAAACATTTGCTAATAAAGTTTCCCATCCAGCATTAACTAAATCAATTTGTATTCCTGTTTCAGTTGCTGTTACGGTGCGTTTTTGTATGATGTATTTAAGAATTTGTGAGTTTCCGTCAAATCCACTAGACCATGAAATGTTCACAGCTTTGGAATTGGCACCCTGACAAATTCAATCAAGCACAAATTATAGATACAGTATGTAAAAATTCAAAATATGATCATCACTAGGCATTTATGTATTAAATTATTTCTAAGCTACTCGCTACCTACTACCTACTTATCAATATTTCTTGCATTATACATATGAAATATCGATACCTAACTTTTATATATTGTATTTGATATTCAATGCTTAGATAGGTACTACATAAATTGTGATATATTTTTATCTTACAGGTGATAGTGTCGGAAGTTTATCAGCCTTAGCATTTGTCGGTGGATACGGAAGTTCAATAATTTTTAAATGAGCTATACGTTCATCAGACCCTCCTTGGCTTCGTACTATACAACGATAAGCTCCAACATCAGATGCTCTTACTTCGCGGATTTCTAATGTCCCATCTAAATGGATTCGTATTCGAGTACTTACTCCAGGTAAAATTGGCCTAAAAGAAATTTAATTTAGTCATATTCGACCTAAAAAAAATGCTATCCTTGTCATTTATAAAGGTTTTTTACTCTGAATTATGCTCCCATTCGATCTCGTAGGGTAGGGCTGGATCACTCGAAACCTTGCATTGAAGTGTTGCTATTTGTCCCAAAATAATTTGAGTATCCGCTATAGATAAAAAAAATCTTTTATTTTTTGCAAACTTTCACATTGCTTAGAAATTGGATATTCTCGTATAGGTACATTTGACTCATACCTGGAGGTTGGATTATTTGAGTTCGAGCTAATACAGATACAAATGCATTTCCAATCACAGTTCCAGCTTCATTTGATCTAATGCATGTATATTGGCCACCATCTAAGATTTATTTTTATTAGGAAAGATATTTCACATAGATGAGGAATCAAATAATTTATTCAAATTCAAAATACATACCTCGTGCCCTCATGGCTGTTATTAAAAGACTTCCTGTTTCAAGAAATTGGAAGCGTCCCATTGGATTTATGGCATCGGTTTCTTTAATTAGAATTTTTTTTGATAAAAAAAGACCATAAATTTAAATTGATCAATCGAGTTGAACCAAAAATTCAAAGGATCATTAAGATTAGCTAATATATTTTTCACATACCATTTCTATACCATGTAATATTAGGCACTGGTGAACCTCCAACCTCGCTAAAATGTAAATTTACACTATTAAATGACTTCATATGAAAAATCCTTTTTAGAATATAACATCGAGTTTAACTTACCAAAAAAGCGTTACATCATTTCCTTCTAAAACAGTTCTATTTTCGGGTCCTTTCACCATTACAGGGCTTGATGCTATTATAGAAAATAAGAGTGGGTATAATATCTAGTTTGAACAAAGCATATAATTAGCATTGGTTTTAAAAATTAATCAAAAATTCGAATTTAATTTAAATATTAATTTGGTAAAATTAGGCAAGACAGAGAAATGAAATGTGTGCAAAAATTGGTTCGGATTTGGATGAATTTTTACTTTTCTATAAGTGACTTCATAATAATTCTAATTTGTGCAAAAAATTTTCATTCTACTTCTGATAAATTAGATCAAAACCTTCAAAAAATTAGAATAAAAAGCTAAAAATGATCAAATCTTGTGAATTTTTGTGATTTAGGTAGGTACTAGGTACATATGCCTAAATAGCTAGTTATGGTTAAACATTTAAATAGGTATATCATAATCAAACTTAAGCTACAAAGCCTTTTTTATAATTTTGTACATATTTTAATTAGGTTTAGCGTGATTAGGTTCTTCGCAAACAAAAGTTATCATAATATTTTATGACAATTGTAACTGCCAATAGCAGTTACTACACTTGACTAGTATAAAGTTAATAGTATATTGAATAGTGTAATTGTAATTTTTGCTGGTGTTGTTTTTGGTGCAATAGGAATGTGTGCAATGGTGTATTTCAAACTTTCAGAATCAGAAGAAAAATTTGAAGCATAACCTCTCAAAGACAGTTTTAATTTCTTTGAGTAAAAGGAATGTGTAATTAAAACGACATCAAAAAATCTTTTTAGATTAACAAATGAATTAAAAGTTCTACATTAGTTGTGATAATGTGATATGTGTAAAAAAAAAGTGATTAATCTAAACGACATCAACAAGGGTTTGAACAAAAGAGACCGAAAATCAAAACAAAACAAAAAAGTTGATAAGATGTGAGGTGTTTTAGGTTTTAAGGCGGTTAATTTCCACACCAAATTTTCTTTTTTACCATTAACTGGTTTAGCCATAAGGAGATCAAATAGAGTAAGTTTGAAAACTTTACTCGATTGTTGTTGATGTTGTTGTTGTTGTTGTAAATTCCTTTTTGTAAAGTGATCTAAAATATTCCAGTCTTTTATATTGCATAGTTTATATACATTAAAGCTAAAACTCTTTTTTTAATTGCAAATTGTTCATTTGACTTTGACTTGATAATGACAAGAATTCTACATAACCATTTGATTTTATGATAATAGGTTTTAATTTTTTTCGTATTATCTGGTAGAGATAAGGCAATTTTTTTAGAGAATCCTTTCTAATTACTTTTACTTTAGTTAGTTGAATTGAAGATTTAGTATTTGATAGCTTAAGATTCTTAAGATTTAATAAGATATTAGATATTAGACAAGGTGCGTTTTTTTTACTTATCTTACGTATCCCCCGTATCTACGTAAGGAATACGTGAGATACGTAAGATAAGTTAACGTATCTTTCCATAAGTTACGTAAAAAGTTACGTGAGATAAGTTACGTGAGATAAGTTACGTAAAAAAACGCACCTTGCCTATTA
>JAQIXA010003932.1:0-12619 GCA_034699045.1 Nanhermannia cf. coronata Gr-Ori-00579 | reverse complement strand
TTTCGGGCGGGCCTATTATTTTTGATCTCGGGCTTGAGTCGGGTTCGGGTCAATTTTTAGGGAATAGACCGGGCCTGTGTCGGGCTTGGGTACCAAAATTCCAGATTTTCTCACCTCTAGATCATTCATAGGCGTTGCAGTGGGTATAAGATGCATAATATAATGGCAAAAAATAACTAAAATACCTACCTGAATATCTATCCATATTTATTAAATACCTAAATAAATTTCCAGAAAAAAAGTCTCAACTATAATAATAAAATACAAATAAAGCTTGGCTGAAATTATTGTTTTAGGAGTTATATTATGAATGATAGATAGGTAGGTAAGGTTTTGTAAATAGAAAAATGGTAGTCTCATCTCAAGTCTCAAAGTCAGCCTACCCTACGGCTAACTATACCTACTACTGAGCTGTCCATATTTTTTAATAACTATATTTAAATAATTTTTATGATTTTAGTCTTAAATTGCCATGCAAAAACCAAAAAACACTTCTGTACTCATGAGAGTATGAGTATATTTACATATATTATGAGTAGGTACTGTATAAGTGTACAATTTAGTTATAAATTTAGGTACTCCATTAAAATTAAAAACTTTCCCTTTAAATTGTACCATGCAATTTAATTGATAATAAAAAAAATACTACCCAGCCCCAGCCGGACTTAAAAAAAAGTAAGTACCTACAGACATACGGAGTATGTATAATAAATTACAATACAGGTATTGTAATTTTTTGACTCAATTCTCTCTCTAATTTTGCATTAAATTCCCTACAAAGGATAAGTAGGTCCCTTTTACAATACAAGTTGCCTTAAAAATATTAACCTCAAAGAAGTCGGCTCGGCATATCTGGGACTAGGATCCATATTTACTGTATATATATGTATAAGAAACTTCTGGCATGCAAATGCAAATTGTGAAAATAAAAAAACAAATTATTGTCACATGATTGATATGAATGAGAGCTATTAATATTTCTTAAAGTACATTTGTACTAATAATTTTTATTTATAGCTGCTGTTGCTTTCTACTGCCTGGCAAAAAATTTGTCCTCGTATCATTCATAATAAACATATTTTATTACAAAAATAGGATGGATGCTACTACAGTATAGTATTTGTTTCACATGGTTTCACACAATAAAGTTTTAAAGGATATTTTTGCATCATAATTTTTGCATAAAAAGTGGTAAGAATTTCTAAAACATAAAGATTTTCAAGATCCTTTTAGAATCATTTTAAAGAGACATTTGTATTTTTAGCTTGAAGTCCATGTAAGTCTATATGTAATCCTTAGGGTACTTTTGGAATTTTGATGAGACATTTTGTCAGGATTTTTTAGCAGAGATTCTGACTTTTTTAGAAATCTGGAATGCAAACAAAGAGAAACCCTTATAATTATCTATAAGCTAATATGTATTTAGGATAAAGGTACAATTGGTACAATAGGTGCCTAGGCTTAGGTAAGTATATTATGTGAAATAAATAGTAAGAAATGCTTAGAAAAGTCGAGATTTTAGAGAAATCGGTGCAAAGGGGCTACTTTATAATCTTTTAAAAACCGAATTGGACCGAAATTCACCGAATTCTCAAGATTTTTATCCTCGAACCCTCAAAATCAAATCTCTTAAATGTTTTGATTCTAAAATCTTCAAAACTTTTTGTAAATTCTTAAAATTCTACAGAAAAAAATCTCAGGAAATCTGCCTTAAAAAGTTAATTAGGATTTAGAAATTTCTTTCATCACTGACTATAACTATAACCATACAAAATGGTTGTAAAAAAGTACAAAAATATCTCTTTTTTTGATAGTATAGTATACTGGTAATTGTACCCAATTTCCTGTTCACTACTATAAAAGTACCAATTACCTTTTCCATGTACTAGAGAATAGGGTTGTGAAATTTAAGTACTTGTTGTTTGTGAATTATTTGTGATAAAAATTTGTTTAAAAAACATTTCAAACTTTTAAAAAACCAAGTCGAGGACATTGTGAATAGATTATACCAAAGACAATTAAAAGGATTTAAAAAGCTTGTAAAAAAATATCTAAATCTCTTTTTTGCATCTCTAATCTTTCCATTAAAAATTTCATTTGAAATAAGTTTAAACTTATAGAGAGAGAACTTTATGAGTTGTGAATTGTGCTGTGATTTTGATGAGATTTTGAGATATTAAATGATTCATTCATATTCATATTACATACCAAAGTGAATAATTATTTATTAAAAGTCTGTATAACTGTTGCACTATACCTTAAATACAGTTTTTGAAAAGTTATACTCGAGTTAATACTGCAAGTAGGTACTATATAGAGAGGTAATGCATCGGTGGGTCTGCAAGTAAAGTAAAGTGCAGAGAGGGCAAAAAAAATTATTTAATAATTTAATATTTCATTTCAGTCAGTTAATTGACACCTTTCAACACAGTCGAGTTCTCAACTACACTAACAAAGTAACTATAGGTTAGGTAGTACTTATACCTAAACTGTTATTTTGAAAATCTAAATCTAAACTAAATCGATTTTACCTAATAATAACGTGGTCATATCCAGATAAAATTCCTATATAGGTAAGCATTTAATCAAAATTCTCATAAAATCATTTATTTCAGATTTTTTCAGATTTTTAAAGTTTTACCTACCTATTAATATTAAATAGTATAGGATACATATCATATTCTTATAAGCAAAATATGATTTTTTGGATTTTCTGGCAAATTAAAATTAAAATAAGTTTTTTCAATTTTTTAAACATTAGCTGTCAGGTTAAGTATTTTGATTCAGCTATGAAAAACCAAATTCAGGTCGTATATTCTTTCTTCAGATCTGAAATACTCTGTAGATTATTAATACCTGCCTACTTATTTTGATATTTTTTACTAATTGTATTCTTTACTTTAATATTTTGAATTTTGATTAGGTACTAATTTTTGACAAAAATTTCATAAAATTCTGAGATTTTTTGAGAAAATGATAAGCACAAGCATTATAGGTGCCTAATTTTTTGATATAATTACATTACTAATTATATTTACTGATGGTTTGTTGAGTTCTATATTACAGAATAAATGACCTACCTAAAAGATTTTTTTGGACAATTTACTAAGGTAGATTGATATATAGGTACTTACTTAAGTAGGTAGGTAGTATTTACAATTTACATGAGTTTCTTTCGTGATGCTGGTACCTTTTTTTGGTCATTAAATTGTCTAATTTTCTCTCATCAGTCAAAGTCAATTTTAGTACTTACATAGTTCTTAAAACTGACAATGAGAATGAGAACTACGAAGTATTTAGCTCAAAATAAAATAAATTTCTTTTTTATATAAAGTTTACTTTAGGCCCTATAGATCACAATAGCAAGTCCAAATCCAAATACCTTACTTTAAACCAGGTGTATACAGAATAAAAAAAAATATTAATGTACCGAATAAGATACAGTACAGTAAGCTAAAGGATCTCGAGGGGTATTTTTCTTATATATCCTTTATTTATTTATTTACGTTGAACTTTTAAATGGATAAATACACATGAGAACGTGTCTTTAGATTTGACTACCTATATACATACAAGTACAATACAAGGGATAGTAGGATTCAATTTTAGTTACTTTTGAAAAGTTCAAAAAAGTATTTAAAGAATGAATAGAAAAAGTAGTTTGAGTTTTCAAGTAAAGTAGGGAGGAAATAATCATTTCGTGATTCTCTACTAAATCATCACTTAACTTATAAAAATAAAAATAACGTCCAAAACTGGGCTTGAAAGCTCGTAGAATTTCTAATAATTAAAAATTCAAATCGTATTTTCAAGAATAATCAAGTTCTAAAGCATCGTGAAGCTAAAAAAAAATCAAAATTTTCGAAATTTTGAGAAATTCTTTCAAAATTTGGTTCAGGACCAGCACTAAAACCCAGGATTTGGAATCAATTTAGCATAAATTATGTCTTGTTTTTGAGATATTAAGCTTTAAAGCATTCCTAATCGTGAAACATGGAAAAGCGTCAAAATTCAAAATTTCGAGAAATACCTAGTTAACTAGGTCTATTTTCAGAATTTGGCCCCAAATTTGTCATGTTACTGATATAAACTTCAACTTGAAAATAAGGATTTCGATTCAATTTAAGGAATACATAATATGTATTCTTGTAATGCAAAATTTGATTTTTCAGAGCTGCTAGTAACTAGCTAGTAATTTTAAGAAAATTTGAAAAATATAACTCAATTTTCAAATTAAAAATACCTACAAGAATTTTGAGCTAGATAATTATATTAGTAGATCACGAGTTAATGTATTTAATAGATACTATACTTAAAAACCCATAAGCGAAAAAGTTTAAAGTCTTATATTATTATCCATTATAATTAGTATAATTTTACCTGTATCATATATTTAACTATTCAGTTCAGAGTCAGTATAGTGATCTGTAGCAAACCAGCCAGGTATAAATATAAATATACACAAACTCAATTTATTTATCTAGGTATCTGTATTAAAATAGTATTATACTCGTATGTAGTATTTATCACGAGTAGTTAGTCACTTGAGTCAGAAGTCAGTTTTATAATTATAATTATACACATCCTGAATCCTGATATTGCATTAGAAAAATGCTTATATTCTCTAGTATTCCTATTACTACTATTAGGTATTTATCCAATGGTATTTTTGTATTTTTGGTTAAGGTATATTTAAAACAGATACAGATACAGATACATTAAAAATCCAAAATTTACGTTTAGTTTGGCACAAGTTGTCCTAGTAGAAAGTCTGTTTTATACATCTCTCTGGTTCTATATTGGTTTCTAAACTTATTATATGTTTTTATTCTAGTTTTTAATAAAGTTGGCAGATACTACAAAGAGTACAAAAAGGACGACGTCAATTTGTTGTGGAGTTTTAGCCAGGACTCTACAAAAAACCAATAAATATGTCTTTGAAGGTTAGTTTAATCATTTTTTGTCAATTCAGAAATCCTTAACCTCATAAAAATCGATCATTTAATATTAGAAAATCGAACTCATAGGGTTAATCTGTATTTTTAAACCCTATCAGATTTTGACCAATTTTTGTCTAAAACTTTCTTCTACCCCTTTTTTTAACATGATTTTTAGCCCTTTCTTGAGATTTATTTCAAAATTCTCAATTCTTCTGAAACTGTTTTGAGAAATTTTTACACAATTTTTAGCGACATTTTTAAATATGACCTTTTGCTAATTTTGAATTTCAATTTCTTTGATTGATATTTTGTATGATTTTTGAAAATTTTGAAAGATTTTGTACAGTCAGTTGTTGTAGACGTAGACGAGCATTTTTAGAGATGTTTTTCTTATAGGTAGGTTCCTGTTCCTATCCTTAAAATTGGTTTGAATTTTGAAGTATTAGCTATTTTAGAGTGGGTTTTTTAAGGAAATGAAACAATGATATTTTTTGATAATTTTGGAAAATTTTCGTGATTTTTTTGTAAATTCTTTTAGAGAGAATCACCCCATGACGTGAAATTTCATAAAGCAGCAATTAATGGTGATCTTTCAACAATCATCCGATTGCTGGGAACTGGTCGTGTTCATGTTGACTGTCGTGATGCTGTAGGTTTTAGAAAATTAGTCATTTTTTTATCAAATTTTAAAATGTTTTTATATATTTTGTAGGATGGTACAACTCCTCTAATGTTTGCTGTTGCTGGTTGCCATTTAGACTGTGTTCAAGAGCTAATTGACCAAGGTCTGTTTGTGTAAATATTTACCTTTTTTAAATTTTTTATTTTACTTTTTACACTTTTATTAAAGGTGCTGATTGTAATGCCAAAAGATACGAGGTAAGACCTACTTACTATTCAATAAACTAGGATTTATAAAAACTACTATTTAGTTAAACATACGTCAAATTCGGAATCGGAATCTCAGTTTTTTTCCAATTTGATTGCAAAGGAGACCCCTTAAAGGGTACAAAGTACCTCTCAAGTGTTATTGTAACCTGAAATTTTTGTCAAAATGGTACACTAGACCCTTTAAGGCTCCATCATGCCAAGTTTGGCTAAAAATTGGTCCAATATTTCTCCAGTAATCTTGTGAACAGACAAAAATGCTGACAAAAAGTGCAAACAAATGTTGAATAGCAAAATGCTCGCTTCGCTCGAACAAACATGTAAATATTTGATCAAACTAATTTTTTATTAGACTAAAACTACACCTCTATTCCTTTCTGCACAAAATGGAGATATCAAAATTTTGAGGATCTTGTTAAAAAGTGGGGCGATTGTTGACCAGCCAAATATTGTAAGATTTCTAATCTAAATAATTTTTGATTAAAAAAAAAAAATTTGTTATTAGGATGGTGGTACACCTTTATTCATAGCCTGTCAACAAGGAAATGAACAATGGTACTTACAAATTTACATTTCTGCTTTGCATATTTCCCACATTTTACAAGAATATTTTGTAAGGTATATTTTTCTATGCCATATATATTCTGAATTTTATCATTAGTTTTTGAATTTTTCAAAATTTTTTAATAGGTTCTATACTCATTGCATTTGTATCAGAATTTTTGCAAATTTTTGAATTTTTTCAATCAATTTTTGAAATTTTTCTAATAAAATTATTAAATTAATATAATTTTTTAGAAATCTTCTGAAATTTTTGGATACTAGATCTCAATTTTTTGGAAATTTTCCATCAGATTTTGAAAGTTTCTTGAAAATTTTTGAAATTGTAAAATGTTTCTTTATATTTTTCAAAAATCTTCAAGTACCCACTTTTTTTTAAAAAATTTAAATTATTTCCAGTGTTCGAGAACTCTTAGATGCAGGAGCAAATCCAAATTCCACAATGAGAGATGGTTCAACACCAATTTTTATCTCAGCACAAAATGGCTATTGTATAATTACCAAAATTTTACTCAATCGAGGGGTCAAAGTTGATTCCAAAAGAAGAGACAAGGCTACACCACTATGGATTGTAAGCCAAAAAATCGTAATACACTAAAAACTGCTTAAATAAATAAATTATATATTGTATATCAGGCTTGTCAAATGGGCTGGACAGATGGTAAATCTCACATTTGATTAAAATCTAATCACAATAAAAAAAATTCTTTTATTCAATTTTTTTTCGCAGTTTGCTCAACACTTCTCAACCATGAAGCTGACTTTAATGCTCTCAGAATGGTAAAAATTCATTTTTATGAAAAATACATTATCATTATAACAATCAAATCATACGGATATTTAAATAATTTTATGCTATTCCTAGTTATAGTTATAACTAGGCTTTAATCAACTTATTAGAAGTTGATTATTAATTGTGCGAGCAAAACAATGAAAGACATCACAAGTGCCCCATTTTTCTTGGTTAAAGGTCAATTTTTTTAATGTAATTTTTTTAATGTCCATGTAATAATATCAACTTTAGTTGCTTACATTTCGACAATAAACAAAATTCTAATTCTAAATTCTAAATCTGGTTAAATGGATGTCAAATTCGGAATCTCGATAACCTCTAGGATCACTTTAACCTTTTTTCAATTTTTCCCATTTGATTAACATGGATGGGGAACCCTTAATGGATCCCCTCAACCCCAAGGGGTGGGGCATTCTGAAATTTTTGTCAAAATGGCACACCGAGACCCTAGGGGGTCCTTCATACAAAATTTAGTCCAAATCGGTCCATTAGTTCTCGAGTTATCCTCTAGACAAACAGATAACTAGTATAGGTTTTATAATATACAGATAAACAGATAAACAAACAGACAGACGGACAAAGTACAAGCGAAGTTGAATAGTAAGTTCTCGCTTCGCTTGCACCAATGCAATAGGGCCATTTGCAAAGTTTTATTCAAAAAATAATCCGCTTCTCAAGTATTTCTAGAATCTGTAGGCTATGCTTATTCTTATTACGATACGATTAGACTAGTCTAAAAAATTTTACGATTTTCATAAATTCCTAAAATTTCAGATTATCTGATCAGTGTATTATTATAAAACCTATATTAGTTCTCTTTTCTTGTGCTTGACCACATTTTTTATGATTTTTCAGGATGGCGCTTCACCCTTGTACAAAGCATCACATAAAGGATACTTTGATATTGTCCGAGTTCTTTTGAGATACAAACCATTCCTAGGTGTATTACCCGTTAGTAATGCTTAAAATTTGCCAATTTTCAGTTCTGAAATACTCGAATTTGGTTTTCAAATGTTCTAATTAAGACCAAGTCTCTAACTTTAAAGGTCAAAATCGAGTTTTTTGCTAGCTTAATATAATAAAAATAATTACTAAAATGTATATTTTTAGATCGGAGAAAGTGCACTCCATGTCGCCTGTATGTTTGGTCATTTTGATATTTGTAAAAGACTCATAAAGGCAGGTTCAGATCCCTTAATGTTGACCAAGGAGGGTGATACAGCTTATCAAGTTGCTCTCAAAAATAATTTCCACAGATTAGCTGATTATCTCAAGGATTATGAACAAATAAGACCAATTAGTATGACGATTATCGACCATCATTATCATCAAAGGACTCCAATGACAGGACCAGGTGATAAAAAAACAACTTCAAAACTAAATGGTAATCCATTCAAATCGAATGGATTACAATCATCAACTTCAACTGCCGTATAAAAAAACCTATTACAGATTACAGGCTATTACGAAGATTAGATAAAAAAAATGAATAATACTGATAATTGAAATTACTAATCTTGGATAAACAGTTGCCAAATAATTTTTAACGAGTTTTATTTTAAAGTACTTTATTTAGATAACTCACAGGTCTCAGGATATTTTTAATAATGAGCTCTCTATAAAATTGTATTTTCCTTATAACATTTTATGGATGATATAACGAGAATTTAGTTAGATAATAATGTATTCTGTATCGCAATTATAAGTATTAAATATGTAAGTGTATCTTGAAAGATGTCTTTTAATTGCAATCTAATTGTGAAAAATCGTACAAATTAACCAATCTTAAAATTGTTATTTCAATTTCATTATAATTATGTAACCAGTTAAAGTTAAAAATAAGGCTTTTGTGAATTAAATGTGAAATACGGCCTATATCACATAGATATAGATATACTGACCATATTTTGACCTAATTAGCAATTTCCTACTATAATTAATGATTAAGATTTATCAAATTAGCCTATAATTAAGTTTTTTAAATAAGAGTATTATATAGTTTAGATATAGGTACTTAGGTATTTTCTATTGCCTTCAAGATTTAAAGCCGATCAGCTCTCTGTTTAAATTTTAATTCGCAATGTTGTGATTATCGCAAAAATTCATATCCAATTTTAATTTTAAAATACTTATTAAAAGTATAATTATAAATTAGGTAAATTATTGTTAAAATTAAAATTAAGACCAATGCATTCGTAAATAAAAGTAATTAATAAACTAAAATAATATTTTGACTTGAACCATTTAAATGACCTAAAAAATCGATTGGTGATGTCAAAAGGGCAAAGATGCTGTTTTTGAAATCTGTCCTTCTGTGCATTTACTAAACAAACACACAAAAGTATAATTTTTAATTATTTATTTCTAGGCTTATGTTAGGCTATCTAATTTAGCTCTTAAAAGCCTGATTTTGACACAAGCAATATGCACAGATATCAAAGTACATGTAAAGAGGTCAAAATTTGAGTTTTCAGAGCTGAATTAATTTAATCTCCAGAAAGAAAAAAAGCTTTTTTAGCGTACTTATTAGCCCCAAGTTTTTGTTCCATATTATTTTGTGGATTATCATAGCTACTTCCTAATCCTAAACATAAACTTAGCAATTTTGCGATATTTGAGATTTTGAATTTTTTGAGTCAAAAAATAATTGGAATTGGAATTTGGTTTTTTTTTTATTTTTATTTTTGGAGTTTGGATTTTAGATTCTTTAATTTTAAGTAGGGTAAGTTTAATAAAGGGATTTAATCGTCATATCCTAAGACTGACATTGGGTCTAAGCTATTGAGGGATCGGACCTGGTCTGTTGACAGGGACAGGTACATAAATTAACATTAAATAAATATAATTTGATCTTTAAAGTTTTCATGAGTGAGAAATCTAAGGTACATTTACATTTTACATTTATGACCATTTTTTTCTAGATTCTAGATATATTTTAATGATCACCCTTGGACAATTTGCTCGAAATATTAGTCGTAGTCTATCCAGAATGACGATGGGTCCTAGGACTGAAAGAATGACCACAAGCCTAAATACCTTGAGTCCAGATCATTTAGAACTAATTAATGAATCCTACATGCATTCGGTGCCGAAAGATGCTGAAACTCATTTTAAAGTTGTCATTGTGTCGAAAGAATTTGATGGAATTAGTATCATTAAAAGGCATCAAAAGGTACTTAAGTCAATTTACAATTTATTTAATATAAATATTTTAGGTAATTTTAATGCTTTAAATTTTCTTTAGGTTCAAGGACTATTAAAAGAGGAATTGGACTCTGGATTGCATGCTCTATCAAGTAACTTACATAATATATTTGATTTAGTTAGATAATGATAGTCATTTTAATTTTGATAATTGATTTAATTTGTCTTTCTAGTTATTGCAAAAACACCAGAAGAATGGTCTAAATCTAATAAAGTCGAAGCAAGTCCTAAATGTATGGGCGGGTTTGGAAAGTAAACTGAAGAGTTAGTTACCTAACTATTTTTATTAATCATGTATTTTATTTGTATTTTATTTTCATATTTTGATTTAGTCGAATAATATGGGACAATTATGTACAGTACAACTCATTAGTAATTTTGGGTTTATTTTTTAATTATCTGATTCATCTAATACAGATTCAAAATCATCTTCATATTCACACTGTGAAGGTGAAAGTGAAGAAGCAGGTTCAACATCTTCAGAAGATCCTTCAGGGTCGTCAGAATCATCAAAATCAGCTGGTGGACGAAGTTTAGCATTAATTGTGTATATTTCTTTATCAACTTCACCTGGGAATAAAATTAAGGAAATCATTTTGTAAATATATTTTTCACATTAGAGGTAGAGGAATGTTTTACTTACCTAGTATTGGAATTTCTCGTTCATCATCTGAGCAATAATCTCCATCATCATAATTTCTCAAATTTTGTGTAAAACGACGAAGTGCTCTTTCAGAAGCTTCATCTTGTATCTGTACTTGAGGACGAGGAGAAGTTGGATTTCTTCCAGTATTTTTTTGATTAGCATCTAGAGAAGTGCAACTATGACTTGTTCTTGTTTTTGTTCTGACAGTTCTGACTTGTTCTTGTTCTGCACTTGCCGTGCTCTTTTTGCCAATTTGATTTTGGAAATCATACAATAGTTGACGTTGTTGTTGTTGCAGCTCATTGTCCGAGAGATCATCAAAATCCAAGCAAATTTTTTCCAAACTCCGAGCTCGACTGGAAGTTATTGATGAATTACTTGGAATTGTTGTTGCTGTTGTTCCACGAGAAGGTAGAGATTTACAGTCAGATGGTTTTCCATGAATTTTGGGAACTAAATCATTTTCGGACTCATCTTCAGTTGCTGATCCTGGTTGTGCTCTTAAACTTGATTGTGAATCATTTCGACAAGCTCTGGTCCCTGTCCCTGTCCCTGTAGAAGTAGATCCGACATCATCATCAAAATCACCTCTTGCTTTTGCTTCATCAAGTCTTTTCTTATAAAATATTGGTAATTTTGTTTTCTTTGGAGGTGGTGGAGGTGTTTCAATAAATTTAGGTTTATTTTGTTCCCGAACTTTAAGAGAAAATTCTTTCACTCGACCAGGTTTTCTTATCTTTTGTCGATGATCCATAATTGAATTTGAATTCGAGTAAAAATTAAGACTACCCCATGGATTTGAGTATTGATTCTTGGGTACATGTGGAAGTAAATGACCTTTATCATCAGCTATGAATTGAAGTTGTTTCCTTTGATTATGATTTGCTCTTCTCGTATTTCGACGACCACTTGACATCATTTGATTTGAATCAGCAAGTGCTAATTTTCCAGGCCATTGATAATTACAATTAGATGACCAATTGCCCAATCTTTTTGGGCTAAATGCATCCTCAAACTAAAAAAAAAAGTTAAAGTATCAATAATAAAATATTTATCTCTTATTTCATTAATCATTATTCATTGTGCGAGCGAAGCGAGCACTTATTATTCAACAATTCAACTTTGCTTGCACTAGGTCTGTCTGCTGTCTGTTTGCTTGTCTGTCTGTCCCTTGCCCAGAGGATAACTCGAGAACTACTGGGCCGATCTTAACCAAACTTGGCATGAAGGACCCTCATAGGGTCTCGGTGTGCCATTTCGACTATCTATTTCGAATTTCGAAATGTCATTTCGAAAGGAGACTTTCGGCTATCTATTTAGCCCACTGGTTATTCAATGCGTCCCAATTTTCTCAATTATTTCAGCATTGAATGTGACCCAAGTAGATTTTTTCTCACTTGATGTTGAGGGTATTGACTTTTTTATTATTACAGATATTACAGCCACACTTGGGCATTTTTTATGTTGAACATAATTATGTTGTATCGGACCACATAACATAAGCATAATGCATAAGCATAATTATGTTTATGCTTATGTTATGTGGTGAGAAATATTTTTATGCTTATGCTTATGTTTATGCTGTCA
>JAQIXA010003931.1:0-12624 GCA_034699045.1 Nanhermannia cf. coronata Gr-Ori-00579 | reverse complement strand
TTGAGCTATCACAGGTCCCTACCTATGGTTACTGAAAAAAATTACTGTTTGCGTTGTTTCTGAATAACTCGGTATACACTACTTATAAGATATTTGAGAGATCAAAAAATCTTGAGAATTCTAGAGAGATCGTATCTAATGGGTAGATAATCATTAAAATCTCTAAATTTTTCCCATTTATTCGGCATCTAATCTCTTATCTTTTTGAGAAATCCTCAACTTTATAGTTAAGACCTAGTTGATATTATAAATAATGAATTGAGAACTATAGCTGAAAGCAAAAAAAGGAATAGATTTTTAGAAGAGATACTTTGTAAGAGATAGTGAGGTTCATAAAATTGTCCGAATAATGTGAAAAAAAAACAAGCAGTTTAAAAACCTGAACTGAACTGAGCAATTGAATATAATTAGCCTGTCCAATAAAAGATATTTAATGATGAACCAAACTAATAACTGAGAGATTTAAGATTAAAAACTTCATTTAAATACATCATCACCATAATACTTGTATACTTGTATCCAAGTACTTGTAAAAGTACTTGAGAGTTTTAAGAGAGAAAAAAAAAGAAAGAAAGGTAATAATTGCTCGAGTGTCGAAAATTTCATTTGCATAAAATTACTTATCTATATCTACTCGTATCGTATCTATATCTACTCGTATCTATCAAGGTATCTATTGGGCAATAAAGCCATTCAAGTCCACAAATCTCGACGAGTTGATTAACAAATCCTATCATCTTGAAACTAAAACCTGCCTTGAGAACATTTACTCAATTCCTTAAGTGTCAAACTAGAAAACAGAAATCGGGGTAGATTAGGAATAGTTCGGAAACTTTTAAGAAATTTCGTTTCTTGGCTGAAACAATTGTTATTTTCACACGAAATTTTTATATCAAGATGATAGACATTGATAGAGATAGTAGCCAATTGGATATGCAAATTTCAGGTCAAGTAATTAGGAGAAAACTTCCCAGCTATCCCTAATCTACACAATCGAAGCTTATTCTTGTCGAATTTTGCAATATTTTTCTAAAATATTTCAATAAAAGAATCTTTTTTGTATTTTGACAAAGTTTATTTAGGCTAAATGACCAAATTATTATCTATTATTTGTATATGTCCAGCTAGCCAAAAAAAACTGTTGAGTTGTAAACTCGAGTGAATGAGTGGTGGTGGTTCTATTTCCTGGAGCAAAAACAAAAACAAGAGAAGAGAAGAAAAATTAGCATTTTCCAATTCATCCCATTCAATCTCCAAATACAATTACAATTTACAAGTCAAGTACCTATACCAGTATACTAGTACTGATACTGATACTGGGGCCAAGCCCATTTATTTCTCTTAAGTCTTTTAAAACTGACTTACACTTACACAGTATTCTACAAGATAGACGACAAGATTCTAATTTCCTTAAGTAAGCAAATGGAATTGGAATTGGAGCAATTTCCAAAAGTTGACGACAGCCAGATTGACGATTCTGGATTATTATAAGTCCCTATCTCACATATACTAGACTATACAAAGTATCTGTAAGTATGAGTACATTTTAAAAAGTAATTGTTATGGCCAAAATCAGGTTTTTCATGACAAGACAACACCCTCAGTCAGTCTCTGATGGTATTAGCTTTGGTTTTGGTGAAAAAACTCATGTCTAACTTCTGCTTACTTTAACTTACTGTACAGGTACTGAAGATGTTGTGAAGTTGAAATTAAAATCTTTTTGAATCTTTGAAAAAAGCTTGTTTTGACAAATCTCGAATGATGGGTAAATTATTTTCATGGGAGCCCAATACTTCTACTTCTACAGATCAGATATCTACTTCTACTTCTATCTACTGGATATTAGCCCATTAGCCTTACCCATAAGAAATGAATGGCCATGGGCGAAAAAAAATTTAAACTTCAAATTCTCACATTTTACATCCATTTGTACCATGGTATGGTATATTTGAGTACATGTATGAGAATTTGCATAAGAGTGGTAATGGGTGATAAAAATTGTAAAATTTGTTGAAATTGTAAAGCCAATACCCCAATACAAATTACAAATAGATAGAGCTGGACTTCTCTATAAAGTCAACTTGAAAAATGTCATCATAAGAAAATGTTAATGCATTTTCTATTCAAATATAATAATAATTACTGATGATTATTAATTTGAACTATATTTAAAGATGCGATACATATCTGTTTATTAAATCTTTTTGACCAAATTTCTCAATATTTTAAATTTTGGTATCCAAATTTTTGCAAATTTTGTGGATCAAAATTATTCAAAATCAAAATACATACTGATAATTATCAAATAGGTAGGTAGGTAGTTATATTAAAAAGTATAATAAAATGTAAAAAATACTTTATGAATAAGTATAGTTGTACTTGTAGAGTAAGTAAGTATGTATAATATGATAGATTAAATAATATTTGAATCGGGAATCAAAAAACACTCCCCAAATACCCAGCCAAGCCAGAGAAGAACATGACAAGGGACCCAACCCTCGGGAAATGTCTCTTTTAAGCAAAAAAAAATTTGTCTTATCTTTCTCATACTATTCGTATACTTGTACACGTATATTTGAAATATTATGAACTTGGTTCTTTCTTATACAAAATGCTAGTAAAAATATTACCTAACTCATAATAAAGAACATGTACACTAGGTATAAAAAGAGTTTTAAGTGAAAAAATCTGATATTTGAGCACATTGCATAATATATTCATAGGAATGTATCTTCGTCATATGAGATGACATTTATTCAAGTGTCAGCACCTTCAAAAAATATTCTAATTCAAAAGCATTTGTATCAGTCAGTAGTCAGTAGGTAGATAGTAAGGTATATAGGGAGGTATTTAGGAGCCATGTGGTCTCGAAAATTATAATTTTAATTATAGTCAAAAGTCGACTATTTGACTTCACAATGTTTATCATCATCACGTTACAATGAAGACACACACACATTTTATCCAGAATTCAGACAAGTAAAGCTTCATTTCATTTTCATTTCAAAATATTATATAATAGTAATATAAGTTATATATCTAAGTAATATAAGTCCGTAAGCAAATCATAATTTAAAAGTTTTGAATTTTTTAAGAGATTCTCTTAACCAACCTATCCTATTATCCATTTTGAGTTTTTAAAGCAAAATTGATTTAATTTCATATGGCGTTGGTTATTAACAATAAAAAAAAATTATGAACCTTTACTTGTGAGAGTGAGTGTCAGTGTCAGAAATGATATTGCTATATTATTGGTATATTATAGTATTAGGGTAAATGAAAAAAGTTTATTTTTTTGGAGGGAGCAAGCAAGCAAGCAAGTTGCAGTTGTTTGGATTCTTCAATCTTGCATAAAATTCTCAAATTCTTGAAATCTTGAAATTTTCAAATTGAAGATACACATTTTCGTTCCTTATACTCACTTAACTTGTGCCTGTGCACATACATCTCTCATAATAAGTTAAGTTTATAAGGAAATTCGAGATCTCCGTGACTCATTTGTTTTAAAACTTTTCAAAACTTCTTAATTCCCCACTAACAGTCATGGTCCAGGCAGATACCAGAGACTCACAAATATATATGGCCAAAAAAGCAATCGTGATTTCAAATTTCAAATTTTTCCTTACCCTTTACTGTACTTTTACTAGTTAGGTATGTATTGTACAAGTCAATTAATCCATTTTGTTAATCAAGATGGTATAGAAAAGACGAGTTTTATATCAGTTAGTTCAGTTTGATAGATAGAGAAAAAAAAATTGAATATTTTTACGACTCGGATCATTTTCATTAAATTATCTCCAATTTGCCCCCGAGGGTCAAGGCCACTGAATTACATCGACATCACAAAAGCAATCTTTGAAAACTTTATAAACAACTTGATGATGATAATAAATGATTTGATCTTTCAGATCTGAAACCTCTTTTGCATGATAATAACCCGTAATTTGAAATCTTTGAGAGAAAAAAATATCCAAAATCAAAGGTAGGTATTTACTTTAAATTGAAATTCCAACAAGTCATCCAATAACTCAAGTAACTACATACTACAGTAATGGGGGTAGATTAGGAATAGTTTGGACAACCTCTTAAATATTTTGATCTCAAATATTTCCTTCTATCTGTGGAGATATCTAAGCTAATTTGTATTCTCGAGCGAATTTCAGGTTAAAATTGACAACTAAATTCTCCAAAAACAGGCTCCAAATTTTGAAAAATGTTTCCTAACTATGCCTAATCTACCCCTGTACTAGTAGAGTTGAGTTTGAATTTTAATTTAAACTCTTGAAATATTTCATTATTTGTACTTGAGTAGAGACTTAGTATTAGAGTAGAGGTTAACAAAGTAAGGATTTGATTTTGATTGTTGAAAACAGCTTGTCCATGAAGAATTCCCTACTACATACTTTTACATCAAACATTTCAATTTCAATTCTCATTAAAATAAGATAGATATGTAAAGGATTGTAATATATGTATAATAAAAATAAAAATAGAGTCAGTTTATAAAACTGGCTCAATTAGACCAATTGTCCAAAAAAAAGTTTGTTGGTTTAAGAAATCCTATTACGAGTATTACAAATGGTACAATCATAAAATTCTAATTCTTACTATCGTTATATCCTTAGCCAAAGGCAAAGACGTCCAATATTCTCTAAAAAAAAAATCCAGTTTTCGAATTTCGATACATTTAACTTGCCTGATGTAAAAAGTAGACCCTTAAGGACTTAAGGGTCTCATTGTGATGTGAGTTTAACGAGGATCAGTCCATAAACTAAATTCATTATTACTAGACTTTATACTTTACTATACTTTTACCTGAAGGACAAGGGTTAGGCCAAAAATCTACAAATAAATCTCTTTTTTATTTTCAAAAAAAACTCTGAAAAAAAGCACATAAACATGTCTACAAACTACAAAACTGACTAACTAACTTTCGTTCAAGAAGAAGACCCTTTTCAAAAATTTCTGACATTTAATACATAGGATAGTAAGTACCTAACCGGAATTTGTAGCTCAAAATTAAACCTATTTAATACCTACTATCCAAGCACCACATGCTAAATGATGTTAAGGATTAAGCCATCAAAATTTTGTAAATTTTTTTTTGAAAAACATCAAACCCAACTTATCTTTTGAAGAATCCAAAAAGTCGGGTTTTTGAAAAGTTGTCGTCAGCTTTCGGTTAAACATAAAAAGTATAAAAAGATAAAAAAGAGTTTTTTTTGTTCAACTTGTGTAAGTTGTTAAATACATAATCTGATATCAAAATACCTTTTTTTAACTACAAAAGGTATCGATATTCTATTTAAAAATTACACAGATACCTACATGTCACATGGGTAAAGGTAGGGTAAAGTTTTTTGTCGAAATAGATATTAGATTTGTGAGATATAAAAAGTAATTCAAAATATGATAATCATCATATCTAAGCTATATGAGCTGGGTATATATATGGAATGTCAAAAAAGTGATTCATGTGGATATCCATCCCTTACGTATATCTTACCCTACAATCTACAATCTAGTAAGTATACAAGTATCTTTAGATACATTTTGAGAGTTGATAGGTACTTGAAAATATTTCTGAGAATCAGACTGGAAAGTATACCTACTTGAGATCACTTGAAATGAAACTCGAAGGTAAAATATCCAGAAAATAATGATTGGCTTTATGAAAAGTAGCTCTATGTGCTCTATGTAGCTCTATGTGCTATGTAGCTCTATGTGCTATGGGAGCACACAAAATTTCTCATATTTTATCCAAAATTTTCCAAAACTAAAAATTAATATAGGTATGAGAAAGAATAGAGATGTGAAATTTTGTTAGTTTTTTTCGAATATAGGTATATGTCCAAAAGGTCCCTTTTTTCATATTCAATCACAAATACTATGTAGTTTCCAGTACCTGGCTAATCATCAAAACTCATAAAACTTGAGTAAAAGATCATCAGATCTGATCAGATGAGATCTGATAAAATAATGGATGAGATGAGAACCCATTAACTAAATGTGGACTTCCCTCTTAAATCTCAATCATCTAAAAACCCGAACTGGTACTTTGTATTTGTAGGTACATATAATATAGGTAAGGTACTTATAGTACTTGAATTGAGAATTGAGCTGCTTCAAATCTCAATTTTGTAAAATAAAATTTGAAAAAGGGTCCATCCAACCCCTTATACATTAGATACTCTAAATACCTTATAGGGAAATTTAGATTTAAAATCCAAGCCGATAATAATGGCTTTGTACTCGTATTATGTTTTTGTATAGTAATAGTATAGTAATAAATGAAAAAATTTATAGAATTTGATCATAGGACCGAATGTAATGAATCTCTTTAACCTTTACTTGAAAAAAAGGATTTGAATTTTGGAATATTTCCTTTACATAATATTATATAAAGTATCTACTGGAACTGAAATGTATATCCTTATAGATTTGTAGCTTTGTATTCTATATATACTCTATGTTATGTTATGGTACATGGATGGTATGATTTAAAAATATCAAAGTGTGTGCATTTAGGCGGGGGGACATAAATAATGTTTTGTAATGGAGACATTATTTGGGGGTATTGGACGCGGATAAATGTCTACACTCACCCTGCCTGCCTTTAAGGGATTCTATATCTCTTATAGTACAACCTCGAAATATCAAAATCAAGGATAAAATTACATAGATAGATAAAACACGAAAAATGCAAAATTTGTAAGGATAATTTACAACAGTTCTTTAATTTTCGAGTAAATTGAGTAAATTCTACTTACTACTTACGAATTTGAGCAAAATTTCCATAATCTGAACTCTACTGATTTACTTTATCGAGAATTTTGCGAAATAAATTCTGGATTTACATACATTTATGGAATACATATCTATTTAAAAAAAAAGATGATTTTGACCTTTGACAATGTGACCAGATGAGCCAAATTCCTCACAGTGTATCCCTACTCTCTGTGTTTTAGAAAATAACTATAAATCCTCGAGTCCTACAAGTATAGGATCTGCCGGGTAACTTAAATAGCTTCAGAAAAGCAAAAATTTGTTCGAAAAAACATCAACATAATTTAACACTGTACTTGTACCATTACTACTACTAGTAGTACTTCTACTACCAAAATAATGTTCAACTTATGAATCTTAAAATAGCAAAAAAAAATAAGAAAAATATCAATTGGATTTGACAACCTACTCCATTCCATTGCTAAAAGGCTCCAAAGTGGTTGGACACATTAACATTTACTATTTTATATGTAGTAGGTTAGAAATAAAGTTGAGCAAAATTTACGACAATTTTTCAATTTTTGTCAAAATTTAGTCAATCGACTTAGTTTTTATTGTCATATGCAAATACAGATATATTGTCGAAAAACAAACTCAGCATGACAAACCACTGACAAATTATCATTTTTAGCTGAAGAAAAAACAGCAAAGTGTACTGCAAAGTAATTTGTATATTATGGTCTCATGCTGATTACAACTTACAAACTTTTTAAAAACTTTAAAAAGCTAAAATTTTAAATTAAAAGACTTAAGAGACTTAATTAAAAGACTTACAATCAAACCAAGAACTTTTTCCAAAAATCAAAATAATCAAATCAGAACTAAAAAAAGTACTAAAAAATTGAAAATATTGGTAGAATATATTGTAAAATGGGTTGAAAACTCTACTCTTTCCCTTTTTATATATTTGACAATATTTTTAAATGTCATTTGTCAGCTCCAATGTAGTTTTCTATAAAATTCATGAGACACATTTAAGAATCCGAATTTGCATTTTACTATACTCGTATGAGTAGTACGTATGAGTATTAATCTGTATGAAGTAGGGTGGGTATGTCTTAAAATGTAAAAAAGTTAATAATTTTGTAGAAAAAAATCCTCATTTCCTTCAACATCCCTGTAAGTACTCATTACTTTTTTCTCGCTAGAATACACCCAAATTATCATAGGGATATACATAGGTACATCTAAACTTTGTCTTTTTCAAAAAAAAAAACTTTTTAAAACTTTAAAAATTGTAGTAGATACTAAAAAGTGCCTTCTTTATGTAAGGTAAATCAGCACGAACATTTTTCATTTTTATTTGATCCATTACCTGCACACATTCCTATTACCCTTCTTTTTTTTTAGTTTTTTTATAAACTTGTTGCAATTTCCCGTTTTTCAACTTAATTAAACTCAAACTCAAATTCTAAATAAGTTTTTATAAATTATCTTTTGATTTACCCGTTACTTAAGTATCCATATTACGAGTCTATACAGAGTACGAGTAGTTTGAAAATATCGAAAAAATTGTATGAAAAAACGCATTAGAAAATGTCAGTGGAATTAATTGATTGACTGACATGAGTTATGAGCTGCAGCTCTCATACACCATGTAAGAACACCATCGTAGTTTCAAGTAGGTACTTTGATCCAATATATTATTTGGCCGACAAAAAAAAATTGGAAAAATCACAAAATATTTGAGACTAATGCAGTGCAATTAATACTAGTAATAGTACTACTACTTATAGTGATATTATTGACTCCACTTTATGTTCTACAAATATGATACATCAATCACAGAACAGAAAAAAAAATCGAAAAAAATGGCCATTAAAACTCGTATAATTTTGCCAGTTGTGCTCAACTGCTTTTATTTTTTTAGGATACGAGTATTGAGCGAAATATGATATGCAAAAGTCAATCTAAACTGGATTATATAATACTAGGAGTGTATTTGAAATGTAATCCTTTTTTCGGATTTAATTGATATATTTAGTTTAGTATTTAGGGACTGACTGGGCTTGTCATCAACTTTTTTTTCTTTTATAGAATAACAATAAGTAGTACTATTATAGTATACTGGTTATTATAGCTAAGAGTCATAATCTGACTTGCTTAGTATTTAATAATCCTAAAAGTCTCTCAAGGGGTACTTAAAACGAAACAAAGGAACTTTTGACTTCGGACTTATAAAAGTAGAAGTAGAATTTGTCCTCATATACGAGTTTTATTTCACTACTTTTACTTTACCTACTAAATAATAAATGAACAGGGATACCTACCTACTTGCTATTACTTGCCAAAATGTCAAAATTCATAAAATCCCAAATACTACCTAATATAAATGATAACAAGTATCGTAGTATAATAAATAACAAACAGAATCAGTCAGTAGATAGATTAGATAGATACTATAGAGAAAGTTATTTGTAAATAATTTTTTGATTTTTTCTTGATTTCAATTTCAACCCATTTAAAACGTTAATGATGAAAAATTATCAAAAATTATCAAATCCCAGTTAGGTGTTTATCAAGGTCAAATCAAAAGATAAGTTTTTTTACCTATCTATTTTTGAATTTTGGGATTATGATTTTTGAGCTTTTGGATTTTTCTAAAACTTTTTTTCTTGACTGTAAGAAAAAATGTTCCTAATGGATGCTAAATTTTGGACATTTTTTCTAAAAGTCATAATATGTATAGTAAGTACCCTATGTATTAGAAATGCATATGGGATTATGAAAATAAGAAATGAAATGAAATGAAATGAAATGAAATGAAATGTAGAGAGAAGTTTGTCCATTACCCAAACTCCAGCAGCATTTCTACAAAATTTCCAGAATCCAAAAAAAAAAAAATCGTATATAATATTGTAAGTTACCCCCATCCATAATATTAATAATAAGAGTTAGGCAAATGAGGAAATATTCTCGACAAAAAAAAATGCAAACCCTTACTTTACTTTTGAAATATGATCGAAAATTTTTGTCCTTTAATACTACATAGTACTAACTGGTACTTATACCGTACAAAAATCTCATTTCTTCAACTTATTCAAATATTATAAATTTATAAATATGAAATATGAAGATTAACGATTTGACCGTTTTATTACTATAATACAGTACAGCTATACAGTATAGGTACTTCATAAAAAGTTTGTAAATTTTTATGAAATTGCTTTAAAAAACTACTTTTTAATTGCACTTTTCCCCAAACTTAACTGTTCTTAAATAGATAGAGATAGAGATAGATAGAGATAGATACCTAGTTCTAATTTTTTATAAACTGTACAAAAATTCATAATATGTAACTGCAAAGACAAAAGCTGCAAAAAATGCAAAAAAATGAGGATTTTTCTCATTTAGGAGACTTTTTTCTTAATAAAAGAACTGCTATATAAGTATGAGTATTAGTATAAGATACAGTACTTATACTATAGTGTGTTATTATCAGAATATTTCCATTTATATTTTTGAGATAAAAGACATTAGCTAAATTGTTTTCTGGTCCTAGTACAACTATCTTATAACTTATAGCTACCATAATGTCTCGAAAAATGTGACATTTTTTCTGTCAAATTATAATTTTTTCAAGATACTTTTATCGGAATTACTATACTTACTACAGATACCTAAGATAATTATAAATGTTATTGTTATTACTGTAGACTGTACTGTACTGCTCATAAATCAAGTGGCAAAATGTCTTAATCTTAATAACAAAAACTGAAGACAGACAATTAACACCTGCTGGATTGAAATTACAAATTACAAATTACAAATGGAGACATACATTATGTAAATAGCCCATGTGTTGCAATTACAGTGAGATTTTACATTTATGGTAAGCTATGCATATATTAATGAGAAAAATTGCATTTTTTTTATACCAGGCAGATAGGGGTATATAGGTATTTGGTGTTGGTCTGGTAGGTGAGATTTCCTGCAGTGAGTCAATTTATAATCGAGGGTAAAAAAAATCTCTTGGTTGGCGGTGTGTTGTTCAATGACACCAAATTTGGTTCGGACATACTTTAATATCTCGAACTAAAAGTGATTTTGATCTCGAGATTATTATTTTATTTTATCGAGAAATATTTGGCCTTGGCTTTTTTAGACTCTGTCTTTGATTAATACCCTCATATTGTATACCTAGGTAGGTATAAGTAGGTAGTAGATTTTAGATGGACCAATAAATCATTATTATCTTTCTCAGTTTTTATAAGGCCTATTATGAACACTTATCTCTGGATAACATTTCCTCATAAAGATGCTTTTAGATCATCTCTGTCTAAATTTCAAAGTTTAAATCAATGGATAAGCAACCTAACCAAAAGCTTCAGAAAATTTAACAAAATAATAGTACCCTACATAGGTATACCTAGGTATATACAAAAAAGATATAAATTCGGTTTACTTTATACTCAACAAAATTTGAGAAAGTTGTTTGTATGAACAATTTGCTTGTAAGACTGGTATACATTTGACTGTATCATGTTTTCTATCAGATAATTATCCCATTCTTCTTGGAAAAACGTCAAATTAATAAATGATTTTTACTTATTATGAAATCTATTAGGCTATGATATAAATTGTATAACAAATTATCTACATACAAGGATTTGATATGCTTATCCCCTTATTTAATTTCTTGGTAAAAAAAATGCATTTTATCTTATCTTTTGTTTTTTAATTTGAAAGCTGAAAGAAGAGATAATAAATTGCATTTCCAAAAAGAAGATCACGCCTTCAACTTGAGAGATCTTGAGAATTGAAATAAAAAAATCTCGAGAACTTAACCAGAGAAAAAACGAGCCAAAAATCGGGTTTTTTGCTCTTTGAGATTTTTTTTTCTTCTCAAAAGTTCCATAAGTCTGCTGCCAATTGCCAATAGTTTATTGCCAATAACCATTACTTTACCAATTCACCATGTATACTATGAAAGTAATGGTAAAATTACATAGATCACCAGCGGTTTTTTTTTCGAAATATTTGCCATTACTAGAAGGCAAAGAACACACACAAACAGGACATTAAATTTCTTGTTTAGTAAATGGAATGAGTAGACTGGATACTGTTGTAGAGATCAAACAAGTTTTTTTTTCTCTGAAATTATTCTCCAGTATTATACCCTATGGATATTTAAGTATTTAAGAAATAATCTTATCCTGTAATTCTGTACAATGGGATTGTAAATGTAAAAGAATTAACTTAAAACTTGAAAACTCAAAAAACTCAAATGAATATCTAATAGTAATAGTAATAGTAATGTATTCAAAGCTTTTAAAGCTAAAAAAATGATGGAAAAAAAACTCGACTCGTGGCTCATGTAATTTTGTAATACAAAACTCTCAAGATTCGAATTTTTTTTATCGATTATCCATGTGCCTTTGTCCTGTACATATTAGTTAGGCAGGTAGGCACATTTTTGCCAAGTGTATCTGCAAGTGTTTGGAATACAAAAAAGCTTTGTAGAAATCGAGAATTTCGGAAAAATACAATTTCATTTTATTCAAAAAGCTACCCATATCTACTGTACTAAATGTCAAAATATTCTCATAAAACTGAAAGGTATGCACCCTATCAAAATATGAGAGAAACCTGCCGAAAAAAGAACTTTTTTCTTGTCAGTTTTGAATCATTTTTGCATCAAAATAAATAGATCAAGAACATTAAAGATTAGATAGAATCTCTGCTAAAAATTCTGAAATTAAATTAATGATAAAGATCTAATTTTTTATCTTAAAATTAAAATTTAAAATGAAATCTTGTGACTAAGGCTCGGCATCAGATCAGATATATCTGATCAGCCATCAGATCAGATCAGATATTCATCAGATCAGATAGAGA
>JAQIXA010003930.1:0-12626 GCA_034699045.1 Nanhermannia cf. coronata Gr-Ori-00579 | reverse complement strand
TACTTGAAAATTGCCAAAAAATGGTTAAAATTTTTGCTTTTTTCGCCTAAATAGACGGAAATTTAGCTAATTTTCGTTGGATTCTCTGTATTAGCGTGTTTTAAGAAACCCTAAGTTAAGCTTAAACTTAAGAATTTTATAAATATAAGTGTCTTTGTATTTGGAGGTTTTTTTTGGCCTTATTTATTTGGTGAAATATTGCAAGAACTATCTTGGTAATTTTCACTTTGATAATTTCAGTTTTGAACATTTTGTTTGGTATCTTTGTAGGCGTTTTCAATATTGTAATGTAATATGATGATAGTTCGTGTTGGTAGTCAAATAATGGGGTAGGTATCTGATTTCAAAACCAATCCCATATATCTTATCTATCTAGTCGAAAAAAAGGCCCAATCCCTCAGAGTCTTGAAAAATATTACTTATTTTCGAGAAATTGCAAATTCTTCTTTTGTTTTTTCCTCCTTATTTATTTCTTTATGTAAGCATTAGGTATTATTATTTCTGTTTTCAAAAAACATTGAATGTAATACATATAGGTAGGTACATATTATTATATAAAATAAGCTTATTGTTAAACAATGAAATGGGAAAGCATTGTTTTTTTTTCGTATTTTTTGAATTAAATAATGATTGTTTGTGATTCGATAAGGGAGATGTGTTTGTCGCATAGCATTAAATCATCAAATTTCCCACTCACACTTGGATTCCCTTCAAATCTCATTTATTTTTGTCTCTTTTTTATGAAATACACAATATTCTTATTGTTTGCATTTCAATTCAAAAGCATAAATAAATAAATAAATAAATAAAAACAATATAAGAATATGTGATTTTGAATAAGACAAGCAAGTATAGGTAAATAGAATTTTCAATCAACTCGATCTCGAATATCGATCGAATCATAAAAAAATGGAATAAAATATAAGAATCGTTAAAGAATTTCCATTTTAAATCTTTTTTTATTTTGCTCTATAAAGTATCTCAAAATTGGTCTTTAAAGATGAAAAAATTTTGTCATCTTTGATAAGAGTGCCTGTATATACACTGTATGATAGATAAGGCTATGAAGATTTTATAAAATCGTATCCAGATTCTGGCTATTTATTAGTATTAGTTAGATTTTGTTAGAAATTTACTTGCTAAAGATCTTAACTAGGACTTAATCAACAGCTCTTTAGCAATTGATTGGGCGAGCAAAGCGATGAAAGCATCTCAAATTGCCCCATTTTCCAGGGCCAAAGGTCAATTTTCCGGTTAAATGGATGTCAAATTCGGAGGCTCCGTCATCGATTACCCCTAAAGCCACTTAAACCTCATTTTCGATCTTTCCCATTTGATTAACATGTGGAACCCTTAAAGGGTCCCCTCAACCCCAAGGGGTGGGGCAATCTGAAATTTTTGTCGAAATGGCACACCGAGACCCTATGGTGGTTCTTCATGCCAAGTTTGGTTAAGATCGGTCCAGTAGTTCACGAGTTATCCCCTGGACAGACATACATACAGGCAGACGGACAAAGTGCAAACAAAGTTGAATATTGAATAGTAAGTGCTCGCTTCGCTCGCCCAAAAATACTCTGCTGCTGCTGAAGTATTTGCCAATTTAGAGGTGAGAAGACATTTAGAACGAAAATTTATGTAATTTAACCAGTGTTTTTAGTGGTAAAAAAAAGTTTATTTTGTGGTAAAAGTCCGAATGTAATCCATTAGAGTCTGTAAACCAGCAAGTTTTCTCTGGTGAAGGTGACAGAAAAAGATGGATGGTCCATTTAGAGCCACCATATAAGTAATTACAAAAAGTCCTATCCTATAGCTATAGTAAAAAGTTCAGCTTTAAATACTAATAGTAATGGTAATAATAATATATTTTATACAAATAATAAGCTATCTACAAGTATCAGTAATTTAAGCATGTCAAATGCTCGATTTTATGTGTAGGTGTTAGTGCTAATAGTTTTACAAAGTATCTATACATACCTATGTATGTTAGGTATTTGAAATTTGAAATTGAGAAAAGTTTGAGATTAATATCATTAGAAATCCATTACTCTAATTTAGCCAAATATCTACACTAACTGGTTATGGTTATGAGAATATTATTATGAGAATGTTTTTATAAAGTTCATTTCCTTTTACTTTTACTTATATGATGAGTTTGATGTTGGTCTGAAATGAAAGCAAGAAAAAATTCACATACCTACAAAGTACTTCAATAAAAATTGATAAAAATGGCAATTACAGATTAGGGACTAATTTATCTTGGATTTTACTTGGTCTCAAACTTAGGATTAGGTGAAATACTGAAAATTATATTGAATTTCAGAGAAGCTAAAATAGATATCTTGAGATTGGCAATTGAAGTTTATTGGCAATTTGGTCAGTTTACTTGCCAAGTAAAAAGTTCAAATAAGTACTTGTAATATAGGGTACAATGTAAAAGTTTAGTTTTTGGAATTTAGTCGATTTTCCACCACAAATTACAGTAAAATTTGAATGGTCTTGTTCGAACACAATTTTGTAAAATTAATTAATAACACCCAGCCTAGCCCAGCACAAGTCAAGTCAATTCATTGTATATACTTATGTGTAAAATATTAATAAAGTTATACTATTGAGCTAAACAGAGTGCAAAATCCAGCTTATTCAAATACAAACTGTATTATATAATGGGGTACTTATTATAAAGTAAGTCTCTTTATATAAGGGTATAACAAAATCAAATGCTGCTGAATAAACAATTTGCTTTCTCTTTCTCTTCTGACTGATTCGGAATTTTGATTTTGATTCTCTGACTTACCTACTTTTTACTTGGAGAAATACAAATTATTCTCTATATTTATTTTGTTGCCTTTTGCCGGATTCGCCTCGGTTCTGAATTTCTGATTCTTATCTCTGATATCTCTGGAATATGAAATATTTATTAAATAAAAAATATGGAGATTTTAATAGAAAAAAAGTCAGAAATCTCTGGAGAAATTGTTTTTTGTGTACATTTTGCTAATTAAAATCTAATGTATACTCTATACCTAGATAGTACTTATCCTTAGAGAGAATCGCTGTCTTGAATGTCAAATCTCAAAAATTCGTGAAATTCTCTATAATGGAGATTTTGATTGCATTTCGAATTTCGAGCAATTTTACAACTTTTAATCCAGGTTAAAGCAATGGGAAAATGTAAAAAAAATTAAAAATTTTGATAATTAATTCTTTGAAATTGGACCTTTAAACAGGGACTAAAATCTCCGAATTCATTTAATTTAGCTTTCTGAGCAGGATATTATGGACCTTGTGAATATTAATGGAAAGTCAAGTCACTTGTTTTGCGCTTTTGAGAGTTTATTTCAGCTATTTCGGCCAAAAACAAGACAAGACAATCTGATAATTAAAGATTTAATGTGGAATTTATAATTCGAGAGAATATTTTAAATGTCGTATGCAATTTTGTACACTAAATACATATAGAAAAGCCTATACTATAGTACAGTTAAAAAACAGGATAGAGTTTACAATTGAAAGTGTATTTTGTACTTGTCAGGGAATTGTGCAACTAACAAGGAGATTTTACGAGATAGAAGAAATAAAAATTAAATTTAGGAAATTAAAGGGCCCTTTTATTGAAATGATTATTTTAGCCTTTTATTTTGTAAGTAATTAAATAGCAATACCCTTATACTACCTACAAGTAAATGAACTAAAATTTGATAAAAATCTAAAGAATTTACATATGAAATTACTCGTATATCAGTAAATAAAGGAAATTTTGTAGCATTTTGTGATGTTTGCTTGAATTGCGGAATTTGCAAACTTGCTATAAAATATTCGAATATGTTATTAGGCCAATTAATTAGTATTCAACAGTCAAAGCTATGGCTATCGGTTAAATAATATGCTCTGCTCATTTTTTTGGCTTTCTCTTTGAACTACATTTTGAGATAATTATCCTCAGATTAAACATGAAAGGCTGACTTATTAAAAGAATGACTCAAATAAAAAGTTAATTACTTACTAATTTAACTAAAGTACTAATTATTTTTGTTTTATTGTTTTTATAGGTTCGGATCTAGAGTCTCTAAAAGCCGTATTTAATGAGAAAGAGAAAGAACTTTCATTGGCCGTGGCACATGTTGAGGAATTATCTAAACAATTAGAAGAGCTTCGACGTGGTGGAAAAAATGACCAAATGACTGGACAACAAACTGAAAAAGAGTTGGAAGTTGACCGACTAAGGAGAGAACTAAATGTAAGAACGTTATTAATTCATATTTATTTATTTGAGGTTTTTATACTATATAATAGGTATTTGTGAGGTTTTTTGCACTTGAAAAAAAATATAAAAAGATCATTTTGACTAGGCTATCTATAGGATTTGTTTCAGATTCCAAAATACTGTAAACTGGTACATATTATGTACATATGTGGAAAGAAAACTCTATCACTTTTTTTGGTTTCCCATTGGGTTTACTCTTTTTTTACAATTTGAAACTTATTGGTGATTCAACCAATGTCCCCGTTTATTCTCTTTTTTTTCTTTTTTTTTACCTTTTTGTTTAGTTTAGTTTTTATTTGGTAAAGAAAATGTAAGTCCATACAAATGTATCGTACTTTTATAGTAATACATACTTGGGACGACTTGGACCACAAATTTTTTATATTTCGAAATAGTTAATGGGAAAGTTAACGGCAGACTCTGTATAACTCCCTTATTGCTCGTAAGAAAAAATTCGGTTTGTAAATTTCTTTTGACAAACTCATTTTATACTCGTATCTAGGTAGGTACTTCGTAATTCAAAATTTATAATCTCAAAATGTCAAGCCGAGAATCACTTTTTTCGACTTTTTTCGAAGATCAATGTTCGAGGATTCGAGGATTCGATGATTATTTTTAAAGATATTTTGAATTTTGATGTTTTTTTCGTATTTTCATACAAGAATTGGATGTTATTACAATTATTACTATTATTATTGCTCATATCGTGTTACAATATGTTGACAAGCCTTTATTTTTAATTTTTTTTTGGCAAAAATTCGTGTCTTTGGTGCAATTTCAGAGATTCCTTATGGAGAAAGCTCCAATGATAATTACTTTGAGGGCACCCAATAGAGCTGGGTGAGGCTTAAAATATATTTTAGAGCTTAAATAGAAGCTTTAAAAGTATCTACCTATGTATACTTGGCATAAGTACATACATATAGGTAGTATAGAATGTAGTTAGAATTTGAAAATAAAGGGTAAATGCCTGAGCATAAGTTAGACTTAAGTACTTGAGAGAATTATATCTTCATAGATAATGATATCTCGACTATCAAGTGATAGTAGTATACATAGTACCCTATGATAGTATAGTATAAGACTTAAAAACCAATTTACTTGAATCTAAGCATATTTACTAGTACATTTACTATACTT
The DNA here is from genome assembly GCA_034699045.1 of Nanhermannia cf. coronata Gr-Ori-00579. Lineage (NCBI taxonomy): Eukaryota > Metazoa > Arthropoda > Arachnida > Sarcoptiformes > Nanhermanniidae > Nanhermannia > Nanhermannia cf. coronata Gr-Ori-00579. Next base: position 7,222 of record JAQIXA010003930.1, on the reverse strand, counting down.
TTTAGGTCTTTTAGGTATACTTAAGTTATACAAGTACTATGACGAAATTCAAAATGCTTTAAAAGCAAAAACAAAATCTACTTAGGAATTAATGTATGTGTATTTTAGAATAGAATTTGGGAATTAAACGATAAAAACCAAAGCCTGAAGCTCACATTCCCAATTACCTTCAAGTTTAAAGGGTTAGAATTTTTTAAATCGAAAAAATGCGTTTGACAACAACAAGAAGACTATACTGAAATAATCTTAAAATATCCTATCCTAATAAAAATTCCAAAAACCTTTTTTTGAATTCATTTTTGAATTCATTTTTTGAATTACTAGGACTTAATCAACAGCTCTTTAGCAGTTGATTATAAATTGGACGAGCAAAGCGATATCAAGTTGCCCCATTTTCCAGGGTCTAAGGTCAATTTTCTGGTCAAGCGGATATCAAATTCGGAATCTCCGTCATCGATTACCCCTATAGCCACTTAAACCTCATTTTTGATTTTTCCCATTTGAATAACATGGAGAACCCTTAAAGGGTCTCCTGACCCTAAGGGATGGGGCAATCTGAAACTTTTTTCAAATGAACGACCAGACCCTATGGGGGTCCTTCAAACCAAATTTGGCTAAAATCGGTCGAGTAATTTTCGAGCTATGCCGCTCAAAACAGACAGACAAACAGACAGACAGATAGACAGAGAGTGCAAGCAAAGTTGAATAGTAACGGCTCGCTTCGCTCGCCCAAAGAATGAAAGAGCAATCGTATAGCACCAAATTAAATGACAAGAGCATTTTATGGACAAAAGTGGTCATAAAAATGCTTTCATTTCATTTAATGTAAATTCACTTTTGAAATAAATTGAAATTGTTGAATACTATTAGTTTAGGTACTTGAGAAGGAAGTTTTTGATATAATTATTGTTATTATTATTATTGTGAGAAAATCCAGGGTTAAAGAAAGGTGATAATTCCCCACTACTGTGGGTATTATTACAAGATATATTATTAATAATGTAGGATGGTTTTTAAGTATTATTATTTCCAAGTTCCCAATGGGGGTTAGCCCATTTAATTTCCATCTCTCTCTCTCTCTCAAGGACTTAATGAGAATCCTTAATTCTTAATGTGAAATTTAAAGTTAAAAAATCCCCTGCTGATTATCTTGTTAGTTTTATTCAGGACCTGGAAAAAAAAAGGTTTTTTTTTATTCCAGGACCTGGAAATGAGAAAATACAAGATAAATAAATTAAAGGCCATTTCTCTATCAGAATTTCAGAATTTGTTCTTCTAGGATACCTTAGCAGGGTTTTTTTTATTCCGTTTTTTTCAACTATTTATTTGATCTCAAGGGCTTTTTCCCTGGAACTTTGTTCGGTCAAATTATTCAGTGGGATAATATATCTTTGTACTCTTTGTAGTAGGTCTTAAGGCACAGTTTTTTTGGGGATTTTTCTAACAAAAAGTCCCAAGTGCGATGTATTTTTTTTTCTTTTATTGTGAAATTTCTGAATCTAAATAGATCTATACATTTTAGATCTAGTAAGGAAGATTGACAATTTCATGAGGATGCATTTTTTATTAGGATTTTTTAAATGTGAAAGTTTAAAAGGATGTAAAATATGAAGGTTTTTAAAGTCTCGAATTGGCATTTTACTTCAATTTTGCTAATTTTATTTGAATAATTTTTAAAAATGTTGATTTTCTTTATTTTTGGGGTAATTTCCGGGCCTTTTATTCTTGTTTTGTCTTATTTTTCTTTATTTATATTTATGTCCTTTATATTTATTTCAAATTTCAGCACTTTCTGATCAATCGAAATTCTCCAACTTCCTTTTGACTCGAATTTCATCTGTTTTTTCTAGAATTCTAGCAATCTTCGAATTGTAGAATTGGTGTTATTTGGTGATGTAAAGTAAAGGCTTTCTCTGGTAAAAGTGCCAAAGACCTCGTTTAGAGCCCCTTTGTTCTCTTTGTGAATTTTTTTTTGCCAATCTTGAATTTTGTAGATTCGATTTCTCGGACGAATTTTTGTAGAATTCATTCTCGAAGAAAAATAAGAAGAAAGTGGAAAAGTCTTTTGTTCTGCCTGCTGGCTGGTCTGATCTGATAGAAAGGAAATTCGAAAATTCTGTTGTAGGAAATGCAAGCAATTCACAATCTACAAAAATTCTCTGAAGGGTCGTGAATCTTTTGCCCTTCAACTAGAGATATAAGTACCTATACTACTCATACATATTATTATAGGAAAAGATAAAGAATAATGTATGGTATATAAATAGCCAAAGCTTATTTCATTCTAAATTAAAAATCTAATTTTATCGATTAAAATGAAAGCTCAAACTCAATAATAAATTATACTAACCATAAGAGTAAGACTTACCTAAATATAACTATCTAGATATGACCTTGCCTGGCCTTGTATGAAAAAACTTGAAAATTTCGGTCATGATCATAATTATTACAATAAGAAATTACTGGCATTTTTTTGGTTTTTTGGTCTTGGATATTTTGTTATCTTTTTTGCAAAAAAGACATATGTTCTAGTTTGAGTATTTGTACTAGTTTTGAATACAAAATACAAACTATCTGCTTCTGATACTATTTTACAAGTTTGGATTCGTATGTCCAATAGTTTATGGGCCAAAAAGATTCACCTATTTTATTTCCAAAAGGTTTCAAATCAAAAAGATATATTGACTAAACTGACACAGAGACTTGCACTACTTTCTCCGTTTACTTTTTCTATACAAAATAGGTATAGAATACCTTGAATTTGACTAGTTCCTTATAAAATTAGAAATCGGTTTTTTTATAAGAAATTGTCGAAAATACCTACACCTACATATATACAATATGTGAGAAATTGTCATCTGCTGGGTCTGTCTGTTGAATTTCCCTATATACTCGTAGGTATATAGGTTGTTTGAACTTTTAAGGATTTTTTTTCACTCGATTCGCTATTATCTCACTATTTTTACTATTTTAGACTTGAAGTACCATACAGATATATCTGGTATTCTGGTATACAGATTACTGAAGTGGGCTCTCTATAGTAGTAAGTATTAGATAGTAGAGTAGGTCTTTGAATTTCTTAAATCGATTTTTTCTCACAAGAAATGATAGAGTTTTTATCGAGTCTTTACTTATCAAATGTCATTCCTTTATCCTTGTGTTTTAAAAGGGATTCACATGATTTAATCAGATATACTTTACTCGTATACAGATAGATACTTGAATATTTTAGTTTCCTTATTTTGTGTATTTTCCATTAAAATTGCAATTTAAAACTTGAATCAGATAAGCATTTCTTTTTGGGGGGATTTATATGGAATGGAATGGATAAAAAGTAAATACCTAACTCGTATAGTCTTGGTGAAAATGTCAATCAAAATTAACTATTTTCATAAAAAATTACCTTGAAAAGAAAGCTTTTTATCGACCAAACTATGTACGTACAATTTTCTTGACAAAAACCTTTATAAAGTACATGCTTTTTTACAACAGTTCTATGTTTGTCTTTATATCGTCTGTTGTCAAAAAGCCTACAGACAAAAGGCCTACAAGCTTCAAACCTACAAAAAGACAAAAGTCCTACAAGACCAATGTCCTACAGACAAAATCCTATAGGCACATTTGACCCAAAAGAGAATGTACAACAGATAAATGACCTACATATTTCAGATTTCCTATTCAAGAATTTATTGGCAAAATTTTTCAAAAATTTAACCCTGTATCTCTACATATATATTTTGGACATATTTTCAAAAAATTTCAGTTTAAATAAAGTGTAGGCCATATATGACCTACAATTTGAGCAGTTAGATGTATTGTCTGTAGGTGCTTAGTCTGTAGGCCATTTTCTCTGTAAGCCTATTGTCTGTAGGTTCTTTTTTGTAGGCCCTTTGTCACAGAACCCTTTATATAGACATTTTACTGTATTCAAATGTATATTTACGAGCAGTGTAAATATCGTAAATTTTAATTAAATTGAAAGCAAATATTCAAAATTTCGTATTAGAATTTAGAATATGCCATGACTGATCTTTCCAATGATAATTTATGGAATTCAAAATTTCTCATGAAATGTTTTCGAAAATGCATAATAAATACTCGTAAAAATAAGCTTGGAGAAAGTAATATTTTATTTTTTTTGAAATATATCATCGAAAAGATGGTAAATAAGTGTTTGGCCCAATTTTACCCAGCATAGAAGAGCTATATTGTAAGTTATGTGATTTCCTATCATGATGTGTAATTTATTTTCTGGGTAGTTTTCTGTATAGGAAATCGTGTGTCATTTTTAAGAAAAATACATATGTAGGTATAGAGTTTTTTAAAGTAGAAATTGGAAGATTGTGAAATTGGTCGGTCTAAAGAAAAAATGGTTTAATTTACTCTTTTCCTTTCCTTTCTTTTTGTATTTATTTATGAGTTTTATGAGAGCAAAAATAATGGGTTTTACAAAACTCTTGTCAGAAGTGCCATAAAAATGGAAATATTCTTATTACTTTTATGAGAATTTGAGAAATTATAATGCTACAAACTCTACAAGTACCTACTAGTCTAGTTATGTATAAGTATATGTTTATTTTGGTCTAGAGAATTATAATTTAAATGAGTTTTTGATATTAATTACTTTTTTCTTCTGGTTTTTTACAGTATCGGCAAAAGCTGAGGGATGCACAAGCTACTAGAGGTAATTTATAAAAAAAATTAACAAGTAAAGGTATAAAAGTGTCGATATTTTCGAAAATATTTTCGATTTTTTTGAGATTTCTGACCTATCTAGGTCAATTTAACCTGTAATTCATTTGACAAAATCTTTGACACTAGACTTTCATAGCTAAAATTATGTAGAATTTTGTGATTCTAATGTTAATTTTTAATTATTTTCAGTTCAAGCTCAAAGAGCGGCTCTTGGGCTTCGGCATGATGAAATTATCAAAGTAGATCGAAGGATAGCAGAACTTCAAGAAAGATTACATAGAAAGAGACTTTTAAATCATCAATTAGCTTCGACACTCAAACATCAGGTAAATATGATCAAAACCATTTTTTTCGATTAATTTTTTCGATTAGGTTGGATTTTACCAAATACGACTACTTTGGGACTTACGATTAGAAAATTTTTGAAAAAATCAAAATTTTTTTTAGTCGAAATGTATTCTAAGGGGTAAGAAATTGACCACAAACACCAAATTGGGACCCTAAGTGACTTGCAAGGTTTTTAGGATCTCATTAAGGGAGTTATGTTTGCTTTAGGTTAGGTTAGGTTTGTGGCAAAAAGGTGGCAAAAAGGTTCGGGTTCGGGCCAACATTTGCTCTTTTCTCGACCCATTTCAACGAAAAAAAATTTCGTTTTTTTGAAAATTTGAAAAGTCCCAAAGTAGTCCTATTTGGTAAAATCCAACCCTTCGATTAAGAAAACACAGAAATGTTGAAAAATAGAATACATTAATAGCAGTCTATAAGATATTATATCAAAAAACTATCTCTAGTCTAGTATCTCTGGGATCGAAAACAATTCATGTTATCTTGCCATTATGTTTGTACACAAATAGGCAAGGGTTAAGTGTAGAAAATGGAGAAATGTTGGTTTTATTTTAGCTAGGAATTCGAATTTATCGATTTATCCAAGTTAATTGCTCCTTTGTGTCGAGATGTAAAAAGAAAGTGATACGGTTTTTTGGGAGAGAGAGAAAGAGAGATACAAAAGTTACACAGTTATTGTTGAAAATGTAAATAAAAATAAATAGTTATTAGTTGGGAAATATTAAAAATAAAACCCTCTGGTAGTACATTTGTGCCTTAATAAAAGTATAATTGAAAGATCAAAATGTTGATAGTTTCCTGAATAGCTGGGGAGATCATTACCAAGGGGAGATCATTACTCGTTTTTTGGGCGTTTTACATCCTTTTTTTATGATTTTATTTAATTTGAGTAAATGACAACTAGTCGAATGAACAAAGTGGTGTTAATTGGTGATTGCTGTTTTTCAATTATGGCTTAAATATAAGTAAAGAACAGTACCCTACCTTACCTAATTTTGGCAAAATACTTGGATGAAATAATTCCGATTAGAGTAGGTACACATGTACATAGGCAATTTAAAATTCTAAAATTCTAAAAAAGCATTTTTTAGGAAATTTTTGAGATACTTAAATTGAAAATTTCTTTCATGTATTCTGTAATTCTGTATTTTTTAATAAACATATTGCGTGGTACATATTCATAAGGTTTTAATCAGGCAAATGGGGAAAATAAGTTTAGGGAATTAGCATTTTTGCATAAGTCATAAAATTCCAGTAACATTTCTAAAGCCTAATGAGATGCTTTCAACTTGATTGTTTTTTTTATCCAAAATTCATGGTTATCTCATATAATACTTTTGTAATAAGGTAGGAATTTGAGCTATTTAGATATAAAAGTGAGGGTTTATTAAAAATGATATATTTTTTTTGAGTAAATCGTAGAAAATCCTTCTGGAGATCAAAGAAATGTTTAGGAAATCAGGTTAAGATAGGTATATGGTTGTATAGAGGTCATATAGAAGGAAATTGCATTTTCGGATTCATAACATAACCGTAATCGTCCAGTCGACTTGGGTTGCCCTTCGGGGTTCTTTTTTTGCAAAACTATTCTGTATTTGTATTTCAATTGCATTATTTTTACTAGGTAAATACACAGAGAAAGTAAGAGTATAAAATTTACTATATAGTAGGTAGTTGTAGTTATTATAGTAGTATAGTAAAAATGTTAGGAAGTTTCGAATTAGATTTTTCCATTTGGGGGGTAATATGGTTATGGGTCCGAAAGTAATCCTTCGAGGCAAAGTCCGAAATTATTTCCCCCCAGGGGACTTGGCCAGATTTGCAACAAATAATCTCCTTTTTTTGTTTGCCTATAAAAGGGTGGTCCATGGTCATAGTGTCCAAGTCAAAACCAAAATGGTTTTAAAAAGTTTTTATTTTGATAGATTTTTATTTTTCTACTGATTTTCTACTGAAATAGTGTATTTAAGAAATATCTAGGCACCCAATTATACTACTAGATTTTAACTTTTTTTAAACTTTTTTCTCTAATTGAAGAATGTATTTTCGATTATGTTTTAGAATCTTTAAGGCCCTTTGCCCATACACCTAAAGCCTAAATTCTCCCACATGTATTTCGGCCAATCAAATCGCCATTTGATTGGCCGAAATACATGTGGCAGAATTTAGGCTTTAGGTGTAT
>JAQIXA010003929.1:0-12629 GCA_034699045.1 Nanhermannia cf. coronata Gr-Ori-00579 | reverse complement strand
AGTTGCCCGCATTTCGTGTGGGTCAACGTCCATCTTCCAGTTCACCTATCCTAATGTGGTCCCAGGAACTGTACGTACGGATCACTCGGCCGGGTGGTGTACCGAAATCGTAATGCAGGGGACTTGAATTTACCAACCTTTATTAAAAAGAATGTTTAGGGAAAATATGGTCCTTGAATTTTTTCATAGATCAATCAATATTATTAAATATCCATTATTATTATATAAAGTCATTAGTCAATAGCTTGTCTAAAAGAGGGCCATTTTTTCAAATTTTGCTCATGTTTTGCTTTATTAAATTAAATCTCGACTATTTCAAAAATTAGTGTGTAGTGCTTACGATAAATATTGAAAATAATTTAAAAAAAAAATTTAAAATGTTAACATTTTAGTGTAGCTGTGATTGAAGAAGATGCGAAACCAAAAGATGATGATGATTGGGAAGATGTAGAAGAAGATGCGGATGAAATGGTTTATCATAGTGTGGGGAATTCTTGTTTTTTGGGATTTAATAAACGAAGTGATGTAAGCCCTATTACATATTAAATTAGAGTAGGGTACCTACTTATAATTTTATATAAATCGTTTTTTCTTATTACATATTTGATACTAAGGTTAAAGTTGAAGAATACAGGGATGAAAAAGTTGAAAAACTTTGTAAAAAATTGGGAATAACAATGGGACCAATGGCCCGGGTAACTATGAATATTCCTAAAAAGTAGCTCATCATTAAAAGTTATTTTATAAATAATTACATTATTACCTACCTTATGAAATTATTACTTGTTTAAAACTCATAAGATTTTGTAATGTAATAATAGATAATTATAATAGACAAATATTATAATGCTTCATTAAAAAATTGGAAATAACAAAAAATTTTGCTTAAATTTTGAAAATATCAGTTAATTTAGAAGCATTTAAATTTTAAAGCATAAATAAAGCATATTTTCGGGTTTTAAAGTTTAATTTTAGTTCTTGGACGAGCGAAACGAGCCCTTACTATTCAACTTTGATTGTACTTTGTCAGTCTGTCTGTTTGTTCGTCGGATATGTAATTCGAAAACCACTAGACCGATTTTAATCTTTGGCGTGAAGGACCCTTATGGGGTCTAGTCTATTTTATATATGCCATTTCGACAAAAAGTTAAACCCTTGCGGTTCTGCGGACCCTGTCATATGGAACCGCAAAATTTTTTATTTCTTGGAAATGTCTCTTTTAGTCTGAAATGTGGTCCTATTTTACACACTTTCATAGTTTACAAGACAAGCTTTGCTCGCCCAATTTATAAACAAGGATAAATTCTAGTTATTAATATTAAAAATTCTATCTATATCCTTCTGTTATGTTATGTTTGTCAAATTTTTCATATTATTTAAACAATAAGTAATAGGTAGGACCTAATTGAATTTTTTTTAACTTTTGAACCAGTTTATCATATTCCAGTACCAGTAGAATTTGAGCGATTTTTTCGAATTTCTTGCAAAAATTCAGGTTGCTTTATATAGAAATCCTCTAGTACAGGTACAGATAGTCATAATTTCAGTATTGGTAGTATAGGTAGTACATAGTAGCAGCTGATATTATATAGCGGATGCTCCTTCTGGTTTTTCATCTCTAAATATCATTTTTAATTCTAATCTAACACCTGGCACAAACAAACGACTTTCCGTTCTACAATAAATTGAACCCTAATATCTACCAAAGTAAGGGCCTAATATAGTGTTTAAACATTCAAAACTCGAGTTATAAGATAACTTTTATTTTATCTCTGGCTCAAATTTGTAATAAATACCTAGATATACCTATACATAAAATAGGGACCTATAATTTATTTTAAGGGTCTAGACTAGACTTATCTTAAAAATACCTTACCTACCTGGTATAGGCAATAAAGTAAGTAGGACTTGCTTATGAAATAGGAAAATATTGATAAAACCTATCAAATATCTTGCCTATAAATTTCTTCCAGCAGCCAGCTAGAGCTGAGAAATTAATCGAAAAAAATATTTGAGGAAACCACCTGGAATATACCAGTAAGTGTTACCTAAATATTACAGCTTATATATAGGTGCTATATAAAAATCAATGAACTTTTGTCGATAAGTAAAGTAACATACATGCTTCATACTGATAGGAAAGTAATGCTTTATCGGCTAGTATCGGTATAAGTAATAAGCTTAAGTAAATGTTAAAGGTGTTATCAAATCACAAAGTTCCCCACTTTATGATATTATACATTTTATCTATTAATTTGAAATTATCTTGAATTTGGAAAAAAATTGAGTTTGAGGTCAAATCCTATAATCTTTATAAGGTACCTTACAGTATGTGCATGCTTTTGAGAAATTGAAAATCGGCTCTAAATTACCTTAAAGATTTAGAGATTTAAGTACTTAATAGTTTAATAAGTTTACAAAATAAAGTACCTACCTATAATATATAGGATAAAATGTTTGTAATTTCATTGAAGAAAATACTTGATAAAAGCACATCGATGTTCCACACTATATGACCATGTTTCTGTCAATCAAATCTTAATCTCAAACTGATCGAATCTTTCAAAATTACAAAATACCAGTTATACCAACACCAACAGAATTTATGTAGGTACTTGCCTAGATCATTTTAAAATTTTTATACAAAGATTGGATACGCATTTTTATCACAAAATGTAATCATAAACGATATTAAATTAAAGTTAAACTACTTCAAATCATCGACAGCATTTGTACAAGAGTATGGTGAAATGGATTATATATTAGCCCGCATTTATAGTAAATTTTAGCCAAAAATTACTAAAAATTTGCCAAATTTTGTCTTTTTTCTGCTCATTTTTCATTAGACCAGATGAAAATTTGGCAAAAAGTCTAAATATTCTCAACTACGCATATTTATCTTTAATTAAACTTTAGAATTTAAACTTTTTGAGAATTTTTTCTGGAGTTTTTGGTACTTAAGGAATAAGGATGCTTTCGAGAGAAATTTAATCATTTTTTCTGGATAATTCTACCTAGGAAAAGTACTGTAGCATCAGTAAAGTAATTTGAATAGACGCCAAAATCTAAATACAAATTTCAATTAAACTTAAAGAGTTAAAAGTGTATTAGGTACTACTTACTACAGGGTACTAAAAGTATTAAAGGATTATTGTCCTTTGTACTATACGAGTACCTACTCATTAATCATAACATAATAGCCGTAAAATTATAGTGTTTATAAGGCTTATTAAAGTTGTTCAAAATGATTTGATAATAATAGTATACCTACTATGTAGTTTGAGTCAAACTTTAATAAGAGTAAATAACATAAAATATCGTTAAAATAAAATCCAAATTGGCACTTGAATCCAAGTTGGTGCAATTTGCCGTTAAACTAAAAGTATATGTAGTAAACAATTTTCAATAGTATAATGAACCTTAATTTTACAATTACTTACTACATGCTCAATGAGGTTATAAACTCCTAAACATGTTTACTTCAAAAGCTTCAAAAAACTCATTAATTCTTAATAATTTAGCACAGAACTTGTAGGATTTTACAAAAATACTTTTTATTAAGTTATTAATTCTATACCATTAATAAGTGTTTTATGATCATTGCCAGCTCGAAATGTTGAAAAAAATCCCTTTTTGATCGACAAAAACATCATAAAATCCTCAAAATTTGTCCAAATCCTGCTAAGAATCCATATTGATATGCAAGCAGACACATTAATAGGCTTTAAAGGAGATTTTTTAAGATTTCGAGCTAAAATTGTAGGGATTCTTCTCAAGTAAATAGTAAAAAGTTTGCTAATATTTGTTAGAAAAACAAAAGTTTAAAAGTTTAAGAACCATTGTCACATAATTACATAAAAAAATTTCGAGGTATTATATTACTAGGTAGCAATGAGTTATATTTGCCTTTATTTGCTTATTTTTTTTTGGAAAAAAGCGACTTCACTTTTAGTTTTAATGTCATTTCAATGTATTTTTAAAGGAATACTTAAAATATCCTAAATGTCTTACTCGGGACAGACGATTTGTTATTTGAGTAAAGGTAAAGTTTAAAGGCTTTTAAAAAACCTATCCTTTTTTTTGCCATGAACTTTACATTTTATTTGCAAAAAGATCTTAAATTACAATGATTATGGACTCTTTTTAATTATCTTATTAGTCATCAATATACATACATCATATTGTAAGTTTTAAGTTTTTAAAGCTCGTTAATCTTTGCTTAAAAAGAAAAAAAAACTTACTATACACATTACTGTACGCTATTTGTGCGAACGAAGCGAGCACTTTTACTATTTAACTTGCTTTGCCTGAACGTTATCTTTCCAGAAAATTACTCGAAAACTAATGGACCGATTTTAAATAAACTTGGCATGAAAGACCCTTATAGGGTCTAATTTTACCATTTCGTAAATTTTTTAGATAACCTCCGATTTTATGATTCTACAGACCCTTCAAGGTCTGCCGGAACCGAAAAAAATCTTATAAAAGTGATCCCTAAAATATGTTTGAAATGCAAAGGTATCCGAATTTGAGGGGCCCTTTGGAACCGTAAAAAAAATTAAACTTTGTATTAAACATTTTGTTCGCACAAATTAATTACATAATTAACTATATAGTGTTAATTATATCCTAGTATAGTTTTAAGAGAATGAATAAATTATATAAGTAAATGGAAATTGGCAATAATAGTAAATGTAAAGTACATTGTAAAAAAAATTGCCATTAAGTTAATATGTATATGTATCACATTAGTTTTAAGTTTGAGACTTTCTAGGACATTTGCCTTTTGATTGTCTTTATAAGTAATGATTTTTTTGATATCGAATTAATGACTTGATTATTGATTTGACTCTTGATTTTGATACGAAATTAAATTAAATTAAGTATCAATTGAATTGAATTGAATTGAATTGAAAAAAATAGACAAAATGTGATTTATTTGTTATAAAAAAGGACGTAAATTAATACGCATTAATTTTTGCTAAACTTGAAACCATATTATCTAAAATCTATTCATATGAAGTGTAAAATTCACAAAAGCTCATTTATTCCAGTTTCACATAATATATTCTTTCTGTAGGTCTATCTACTAGGTAGGGTATTCCTGCCTGCTGCCTACCTTAATTAAAAAGTCATTTTTATAAGATTTTTTTTATTCAACTTTTCAAGCTCTGCAGAGCTCTGATAAAATAAAACCCAGATTTTTCTCATGCATATGAGCTATATTTTAGTGTATGTCAGATTCATTAGATTTTTTCAAAATATGTTCATTTCCGATTAACCTAGAGGTCTGAAATTTTTATGAAAATTAGATTAGCGAGTTACTTAAAAACTTAAAGCATAGGTATATCTTAAAATTTATATGGGATTAGACTTTTTTCAGATAATTTGGAAATTATTTCAAATTATCAAATTCCTTTAAATGACATTTCGAGAGGTTAGTTAATTGTTTGATCACAATCTATTTAATAAATGTTCAAAAAAGATTGGTCTTTTTTGAGTTTTTTGAGTTTTCTGATTTGCCTTTTTATGAACCTATTTACTTCTTACCATTAATGAGTCTGTTCTATACTGTATGTATAGGGTACGATAAAATTGATGCGAGCTAATAAACCATACTTAACTACCAGATCAGGGTGAAAGCTTAAATTTTCATAAAAATTATACAATTATTGCTTTAATTTGCGCAACAACTTGTCTTTTTTTTTCACTTGTCTCCATTATTTTGCCTTTTAGAACTTGTATGTCTCATTCTCTACAAGTGTAATTAGCAATTAATATTTAAGTATTAAGTATTAAGTACTTATAGTTATGTTTATGTCGCCATAAAATTAATAATAACAAAGTTCTTTATGGTAGGGTATGTATATGCGATGCGAGTATACCAGTTTTATCTATATGCAAATGTACCAAAAGTTTTTTTACTCCGTATATACAAATTGTGTATAACTACAAGTATTACTTGTACATATTGGTCTTGGTCAGGGTCACAGATTTGAGTTTGCTTAAAAAAGAAACAAGTTAGAGTCAGAAATGGAAACAAAAATTAATAGTCAATATGGGTAATTAGAATTAGTAATGAAATGAGAGTCAAGTCGCCAATCTTAAGCTGAACAAAGAATTGTAAAAAAATAATAATTTCCAACAATGTAAATCTTAATGAGTCACACAATAAAGTTCAAAAACATTTAAACTAAAAGTTCACAGTTAAGAACAATTGATTTCTCTAATCTGTTTAGAATTTTTTATGTATTTCCTATAAATTAATTACTCGATAATTAAAATGAATGATTTTCCAAACCTTACCCTAGCTTACTAATTAGGTGCTAGCTACCTATTTTACTTAACTGTTCTTTACAGTAGTTTCTTAAAGTATAATAGCCTACCTATAATTTTTGCTATTATTTTAATTACTGAAAAATTAATAGAATTTAGAATTATCTGGCATAACTGGCATTCGATTCCTTTTTGAGAGTTTTTATTTAAGAAATTAAAAAATGTATATTCTTAATTTTTAGATATACCTACCAACAACCTACATTTATATTGAGAATAGTATTGCGCGATTAGATGCTAGTTTTTTTAATTGAAAATTTTTAAGTAGATAAGTAGGTACCTAAGACCTAACCTACCTACAACTATTCTATGCAAGTACATAAACTAGTTCTATCAAAAAAATCAAAAATTTTCCAGTTTTCCATATTCTTAGTTTAGCACAATAAATATTTTATTAATCAGAATCAGCTAATTGATATTGATAATAATATGTATAATTAATCAGAATTGGTAGAAATAAATTTTGAGTTATTGCAGATTTTTAATTTATCATTTATCAAAAATAAAATGTGCGATAAAAAGTAAATTTTTATACCTACTTATTAGTTAACTGATAGAATCATTTTATACAATAATTTTATTATTAGGTACTAGGTACCTAACCTACCTAAATCCTAATCGGTAATGGACGACATAAATAAAATGATAGTTAAAATTGGACTTTTCATCGCAAATGGACTTTTAAGTTTGTTCGACTTTTGAAGACATTTTTCAAAATTTTGGATTTTTTTCCTAATCATTTTGCTTTTTAAACATTCTCCTAAATATTTAAGTTATTTTTAATTTTAATTATTAAAGAGCTGGACATTTAAATATTAAATAATCTAGGTACTACACGTAGGTACTAAAAATCATTCAATTTCTCACTTTTATATTTGGTTTGGAATTGGAAGGGATCGAATGTCTATCAATTATTTTAATTTTACTATATCTGCCAATATAATAATTTTATTATATTTCAAATTGATTATTTAGGTATTTAGTATTATAAAAATTAATTATAATCATTATTATAAGTTTATTTCCTTTTGTTTATTATTTTAAGCAATTTATATATCTCTTAATTATTTTAACGTTGAACAATTTACACATATCCATCCGTTATACAAAAAAAGAAATACGAATGTTCATGGATGCTGTTGGGGGAGCTGATTTATAGACATTCTTAATTCAATTAGATATATATGTATATAATTATTAATAATAATTAACATAGTATTATGAGCTTATATTTAAATTGGATTTTTTTTGCGTCTTATATTCTTTAAGATTAAATTTTGAAGAAGAATTCTGCAAAAAAAGGAAATCAAGACAAAAAATATTACTATCAAGTTTACAAGCATCAAGTTAAGATAGTGATTAGAAAAAGAAAAATTCATGACTTACCAATTTTTAAACAAAATTTCATTTGGAGTGACTTTTAATGATCTCCAATTACAAAAGGTTGATTTAAAGGACTTTGCTGTATGCTACCTCCTTGTTCTTGAACTACTGCATCTAATGAAAATAAAAACAAAAATCAGTATTAATTTTATGTTCAAGATACATAACTTTAAAATTCATTTTAAAATCTAAAACTAACAAAAGTAAGGATGGTCCATGGCTAGAAATTGATAAAATATAAAAATTAGTAAATGATCAAAATTGAATCAGTATTAATTTAACAATTAGTGTAATTTACCTTCTCGAGCAGTGAGTCGCTCTTTATGATCATATCGTAAAAGTTTATCCAAAAAGTCTAAAGCTTCTTGTGAAACCAAATGTTGATTTTCTACATAAATATAAAATAAAATAAAATGATTAAAATAAAAATAAAAATCATAAGGTTATTTTATTAGATCATAGATCAGATCAGATCCAATCTTAACTTACCACTATGAACAAATCGTTCCCATCGTTTACGGGAATGTCTAATAGAGGAAATAAATCAATTTATTTTATAGTTTATTTAATTCAAATATCCGAATAGTATCAATATCCGATAATTTGAAATGTCATTTTTACCTTCCTAAAATATCATTAAATCTTGGATCTAGATCGATTTGATATTTATCTAAGTATTCATATAATTCTTCAGTTCCTAAAACCTAAAAAGACAAATTGCATTAATAAGATTATTAAAAATAACAATATGTATTCAATTAGATTTATCTTTTAATGTCGAAAAGCAAAATATTAAAGGTAAAAGAAAGAATAATAATAATGAGATTTCAAGTTCAAGGTAATAAATAATAATAAAATACAACTCATGCGTTGATTAAAATAAAACTCATTTTAATTTCTAGTAGTATCTAAAAGTACGAGTACTTACTACTACATAATTTATCTTATTCTCGTACATTCTAAATCTCATCTACCATGTAGAATGAAAATCACTTCTTTAATAGAGCTTTTACTTATAAATATGAATATGTAGCAGCAAAATAACTTTTATAAGTCTAAAAATTATTCTATCTACTACTGATAGTCGATAGTTTGTAATTTTTCTTTAGTAAAAATGTACTATAGCATAGCATAATATATATTTTGAAAAGCTTGAAATATTTATAGTAGCAGCCCTTCATAGATTTTGTAGGTACATCCATATTCTTAGCATTAATTGTTATTATTGTTAACTTACTTTTGCAATACGAACAAGTTGATCGTAATTGTCATGTCTGTCAATAAAAAAAATACGCATTAATATTTAATTATTGACAACAAAATACTGTTACAAAATAAAATTATTCTTATTTTTGTATAAAATCTTACCCATGAAAGAAAGGCTCTTTACGGAAAATCATACTGGCGAGCATACAACCAAGAGACCACATATCTAAAGAATAGTCGTACATCTGGGAATTAAGAAAATAAATTGGTTAGTTTTTACTTGAAAAACAAGCTTGTTGATCTCAGAACAGAACTAGAAGTTATTGATTTTATTATATTTAATCTTACTTGGTAGTCAACAAGGAGTTCCGGACCCTTAAAATAACGTGAAGCTACTCGGACATTATACTCTTGGCCTTGATTTAAAAATGTCAAAATACAAAGTCAAAAAAAAATATTTCTTAATCATATTTTGCAATAATTTTTTCCTTACCAGGATGATAAAATTCAGCTAACCCCCAATCAATTAATCGTAGTTTCCTATTTTCATGGTCTATCATCACATTGTGTGGTTTCACATCTCGATGCATGATCCCCATGCTGTGACAGTAATCTAGGGCCTGTAAAAAGAAAAGATTTCATTTTTATAAATTACCTACACAGATAAAATAATACAAATGGCAACAAAACTGACTAATGAAAATTATATAAATATGAACCTATCTGTAATTATATCTATTCTATACCTATTCAATATTCTAATCTTGTAAATAAAAAGTATAATGTAGGATACTTAAAATTTAAATCGCTCAAGTTTATCTTGAAAACGTGTTATTATTATCTATCTCGATTCTAGAGTATTATCTGCCTACTATTATAGTAATTACAATTACTATTCTATTGACTATTATGATAATTGTAATTGTAATGAGAACTTTCGAATTGACATATAATATTAATATTAATTATTAATGGGGTGTACATACTGTACTGTTGTATGTGCTAATGAATATTTACTCGAATAATTTACATTAATTGTGCCTATATTTGCAAATAATGCCTTGTGCCTTGTACTTAACTTATTTCAAGGTGACAAAAGATTTTTTAGATAGGAAATCGAGATTTCAAAAACAGCACCTAGACCTAGACATGTTACTATACATACATACATACTACATTACACTTTAGACATTTATACCTAATACTAGCTCAGTAAAAAATTAATTTAATTTAATTTAATTTAACTTGCCTTCAGTAGCTCGTACAAATAGTACCGTATGTCCAAATCGGTTAAGGTTTGATACAGCTGCTTAAAATCAGTGTTGTTTACATGCTCTATAAAATTTAATTAAAAATATTCCAAGATTAATAATCACTTTTAATTTAATTCCTGAGTATTAATATTAAAACATGTAAATAAAATAATCCTCCAAGTACCAAAAATAAGGGCTGGCGTCCTGGACACTGGATCTTTAACAACTGCTTCCAGATTGATTACATTAGTTCCTCCTCTTAAATTTTCTAAAATTTTGATCTCTCTCTTAATCTTTTTCTTCTTAACAGGCTTTAGAATTTTAACAACACACTTATCATTGTTAGTAACATTTATCGCTTCAAAAACTATACAAAAAACAAAAAAAAGTCAGAGATGTGAATGATGATCAATGATCAATCTAGTTTGTCAAATCATAAAATTAAAATCTTACCTTCACTATACTTTCCACGCCCTAATTTCCTCACTAATTGGTAATCATCTTGTTGCCTATAAAAAAAATAGTACAATTATCAACACCACAGGACCACATCCCAATTGTCTGACAGAAAGTAAAACTTCACTATAAGGTACTCCTTTAAAAATTAGAACACCAATAAAAATAAAAGTGCCCTATGGACTTGAAGACTTTTACATCCTCTATAATAATGTTACAGTTTCTAGGATGATCTAAGATCTCAAACTCAAAATGAGTAGGGTACCTTATATAGAAGTTTTCCAGCATTACAATTAAAATATCTTACCCCCATTCCACAACATATGATTCATAATCCCAATAATCTCTAGGTTTGTGTGAATTTACATCTGGATATACTCGAGCTCGGCTAGGTAGTGGCATTATACCCTCTAATAATCCTAATCTGTACCTATCAGAACAATGGTACTTTTGTAGATTCTCCTGGTGAAGGTGATGGACCTTAAGGTGATGGTTAGCAAAATCCTTCAAGTCCTTACTTCTTGTAAATTGTACTCGCAAAAGCCCCCTTTTTAACAACAAGAGACCGATTACAACAAAATGTCAAATCACACCTCACACCGGGCCCCTTAGCCAACTTTAAAGTGAAGTCTATCAATTAAAATCACTTTAAAAAAACACTTAGGTATACTTTAAAAAAGGGCAATAATGATAAATCTTAATCTTAAATGAATGATCGTAAGTTTGAGATTACAATTAGAAATTATTAAGTTAAAAATTATTATTTGTAAAAAAATTAGAAATTATAGATTATAGAAATTATAAATGTACCTTAACCTTAATCACTTTATCTATACTAGTACTAGAAAGAAACATTAACTCCACCACCATGGATCATGGATAACCATGGATAATGATGTCAAAAATTAGTAAATTACGGTTTTTTGTCCCAGGTAGGTAAGGTGTAGGTACTCCCGAGGATTTTAATTGAGGTCTGCCGTCGTGTGTCGGAAACTTGCTTTTTTGATAGTAGATGAGCTTTTTTTAAAAGCTAAAATATTATACTGAATGCATGGCATCTAACGAGTGATGCCATCCAAGGCATACTTTACCATAAAATGTCTCAAAATGCCAAAAAAAAACTCAAGTTTTTTATAAAAATCATGCAATGCAGTACAAGGCAAAGTTAATTGACTTTAAAATCCTAATTTATATGACAACTCGGTTTATTTAAAAAATATTCTTATTGTTACATTACATTATTATTAATTTGTATAAAAGATAACATTGATGAACTCTTGGATTTGTAGTGTATTTCTAAATTAACATTTTAAACTTGACTTATATTATTCAGCAGCACTAAAAAACCAAATTTTTGCTTCAACTTATACAAGTAAAAAGCTAATTTGCAGTCTAGGTCTAGGCCTAGGTGCTGAATTGTGGCTTATCTGTCCCGAATTACTGATAGAATAATATATAAATGGTATTTTTAAAATTTTAAAAACATAACATAATGTTGTTAATACCTATTTTATTTCTAATTATGTACATATTATTATAATTAAAAAATATTTTGCGAGTTCGATGTCACAAGTCGTTCGATTTTTTATAGTACCTATATATATCGGTATGTTTAATTGATATTTATTAGAGTTTTTTTTAGTTTATTAAAGGTTAAAGGTAGCATAGCAGAGGTGCAGAGTGTAGAATAATTTTAAAGTAAAGATAAGAAATAAAACTATGCTATGTTTCAAAAATGCTTTTAAAAATATAAACTCTAATGGAAAATATAACTAATTAGGAAATAAGATAAACTTGAATATGTCTACTATTTACATATTGATGATTAAAATATAAATAAATATTTATCAAGTCCTTAAGAAGAGTTGAATAGAAAGGGAAAGGATAGAAGGGAAGGGAAGTATTTAAAAAAATAATCTGTTTCTTATGTAAGCGATAAATGTCGGTGAAGTTTAATTGATATAAAATTGAGCTTTTTGTTAGTTAACGATTAAT
>JAQIXA010003928.1:0-12632 GCA_034699045.1 Nanhermannia cf. coronata Gr-Ori-00579 | reverse complement strand
AAAATTGCAAAAAGTAATTCAATTACCTAAATGAGATAATCTAGCTCTGGTTTCTTTACTTATACATAGTCATAGTAGGTACTTTTATCTTGTCAAAGTCAAAGGATTAACTTGTGTAATAAAGGCATAAAATTTTTGAAAAATTGTAAAATTTACTTAAAACTTATACATAGATATGATGACTGTATTGTATTTCTAGATTTAAAAAAAGATTTAAAAACAAAAGTTAAGCTAACACTAGATACAAATTTAATCTCATCCCTATTTTGGTTGAATTTACCCCTATATTTTTGGCCTAACTTTACTCTTTACTTTACTCTTGTATGAAATTAACCCAAATACTTATAGTTTAGTATATAGGTTAGATTGGGATTTTTTTTTAAATTTGAGATTATTTCATACGCATAGGGGTAAAGTTAGGTCAATAATATAGGGGTTTTAACCAAAATAGGGATGATATTAAATCAGAGGCCTAACTAAGCTTGAATCATATAAGCATGCCTGTTAGTATCCGAAATTTCAAAATTTTAGTCAAAAATTTTGGAATATTTTGTTAAATCTAAATGCCTTTTTTGTAAAAATAGCTCAAAATTTAGTCAATTTTTTGTCAATAGATTAGTTTCTGGTGTTCGATACAGACTAAATCAAATACACATAATATGTAATTAATAATGATTTACCTAATTTACTATAATTGACTAAATATTGCCCAAAAATCACTACAAAAATACATAAATACTAATATTATATACCTAGTAACCTAACGGCCAGACGAACCAGAGGAACAAGATTTGTGAATTTTTTTAGGTATAAGTTTTTAAGAGACATTCCCTATTTCTTTAGGATACATTCCATATTCCCCGTAGTTATTTATGTACATATTTGTTTATATGTAGGGTCCTATATATATAAGGTCCAATCGTATGTCAAATCTTAATAATTTCAAAGGTCAAAATTGTAAAATATCATTTAAAATGGCATCAAAATTTTGATTTTTGTTTGGATTTTTAAATTTACAAATCTCGGATTTAAGATTAAAAGGATGTCTTGATCTTGGGGTTATAATTAATGGGCTTTCTGGCCTTCGAATGTTAATGTTAACACGTATATAAGTGTTAACAATAACATTCAAAGGCCTGATAGCCGAATACATCCTTTGAAGTTATCAATTTTTATCAATTTTTATCAAAATTTCAGTTTTTTGATCGTGATTTTCCATAAATTTTTGAAATCTTGGATAGAAATATGAGAATTTCAATGATATTTTGAGCTTAATATTCATTTAAGAAACAACCTGGATACTTTGTAAACTAGTAATCTGTAGTAGCAGTAGTAATGTGATAATTGTATAAAAAGTTCGGTAAAAATCAACTTTTTGATCTGGGCCATAAGGTATACGTAATTTAGTATAAGTTCAAGGGTCTTTTTTTTACAAAAATAAATCGAAATAATCGTGCCCAAACTTTTCTTCAATAAGACCTTCTGATACATTTTTATATAATTTTTCTTGGTCCTAATTACACGTTATACTTTTACTACTACTACTAGTCTCAATACAGTACAAAGTATCTATCTAGTATCTAGATTTAAGACCCTGTAATACTTCTCCAAGACATAAAAAAAAATCAGATTTTGACCGTTGTTTTTACCCACAAAAGTACTATCTATAAAAGTACAAGATTTACAATATATGATTTAATATCTATTCTGTAATACAGTATATGGAAATTTATATGGACTTTTTCTCAAGGAACTCGAAAAATCTGAGCTTCTTATGCATTAATTACATATTAATTTCCCATATGGATGAGATAAGGATTATCAAATTTTGTAAATTTTCAATTCTCTAATGCTCGCAGATGCCATTATATTCTTTGTTCGTATATTTACGATTAGTTGATTTAGTTCTAAATTACCATTTGGTTTGAAATGAACTGATTCTTTGAGTTTTTTTCAATTTTTCTGGATTTTTCTACAAAATTCAATATGAGATTTGCTGTATTAAGGTGATATTATATTCTATAATTGGTATTTACACAAGTTGTGCCTATCTAGTTCGTAGTAATTCTAAATTAATTGGATTTCAATTGTGATTTTTCTCGTTTTTCTTGAGAGTTTTGTCATCTTATATAGGTGACAAAAGATTGAGATTTTGAATTGGATTTTCCTACCAATTAAAGTCGATAATATAGGTAGGGGCTAGGGGTACATAAGGGATAGTTTGGAGACTTTTTTTTAGAAATTTAGATGCCTAAATAGCCTGTTTTTATTCAGAATATTCAGAATTAGTAGTACTTTTGAGAATAGCATTCCATATCTAGATTTAGATATAAAAACTTGTCAAAATAGCAGTAGAATCAGGCAAAAACTTTCAAAAAAATTTCAAAAAACCTTACAGAACTATCCCTTTTATACCTCTATTATAAACCTTGATTAGGTTAGAAAATATCGAGAAATTTGCCTTTACAAAAGTAAGATATTTTTAATGATCAAATTACACAGTTTAGCATATTTTTGGCAGATTTGACAAATCAATGTTGAGCTCGTTAAAAATATATACCTAATTAAAATCAAGTACCCTACTAACAGAGTTTACTAGAGCATGCTAATTAATCAAGCCTCCGTTTGAAATCCTAGTTTTCAGTATTACAATGAAATCTTGGATTTCAAAATTGGAATAAAAGATAAGAATCTCAATTTTGGAGAAAAATCCCCCTTTTTTTAAAGCATTTCAAGCCTAAAATGTCACATTTATTCGAATTTCTCTCGAGTTTTTCTCGACAGAAACAAATTTATTTTTCTATCTCAGATCTTTACATTGATTAGATTTTTCATACTTTTTATTATAGATCTAGTATAGCTAGTATTGTCAGTGGCAAAATAAATGGCAAAAATATGCAAAACTTTGTTTTTTTGCAAAATTTTGTCTAGAGCATATCTTTGGCTATAAATTTCACAAGACCAAAAAAGGTGATAAGTAATATAGATAAGGATATATGTATAGTTTGTATGATTAGATGAGTAATTTAAAATTTATCTAATTTGCCTAATCTTATAGTACTGAACATGAGATATTTTGCGGATTTTAAAAATTCTAAATCTAATAATTGTAAAGATAAGTTGAACCAGGATTGGGATTATTATTTAGTGTTACTATTTGCTTGTTAAGTTTAAGTTCCATTTGAAATTTTTACAAAAAATTTGAAATTTCACAACAGATTTTTAAGTTCGAAATAAACTTATAAATGTTCTTTTTGTGACAATGAAATTATTTAGGTATATACTGATATAGAGTATTATTCAAAATCAAAATCTTAAAATACAGTTAGAAGTATTTTGTGCTCAAAAAGATACAAAAAAGGTTGATTTTATTTCGAAATCCTCGATTTTAAGACATTTCAATCATTGAAATCCCATTTAGATTCAACTATCCTTATTGATAATTAAAAATTTTCTTATTTAGGCTTCGATTTTTACTAATTTTGACCAAAATTTGAAAATTTCCAAAGCTTCTCTCGTTTTGATTGTATGATTATTGCTATTTTTTGGATATATTTTGTCAATTGGAAGGTTATATTGATAGGTTTATGACAATTTTTTCGATATATTTACTGATGACTGTGTCATACTGTCGTTTTGCTTATCACTTATCTGTTATTGACATAAGCAAAGTCTTATATAATACAGTCATTGTAGTCAAGTTTATTTCCTATTTTTAATTTCTAATTAGTCAACTATCTACTTAACTTACTGATACTTATATGACTAATGATATATACCCTACAGAATAATATACTAACTATATAACTAATTTTTGAATTTTTTTCTGATTTTTAGGAAAGGTAGTACGATAATGGAGTCGGGTTCAGGGGGTTCGGTCTCACATCGGTCATCCATCGACTCCAATTCGGTCAATTCGGCCATCAACTCGAGGCGAGAATCAGCAAATGGACAATCAACCGACAAAATACTCGTAAGTTTTCAAAAAAAATCAAAAAAAAATTTGCATTTTTTTTACAAAAATTTATTGTAAATTGTACCTACTACATATACTGATTGCTTCATGATCAATCAACTTTTTTTGGAATCTTGGAACTATTTTAGAAAATAGCCTTCAAGTTCTTAAAAAAATCGCAATTCATAGTATTTAATGGCTGCGATTTAATCTCATCGCTATTTTGGTTGAGTTTACTCCTATAATATTTTTAGTCTAAATATACCCATGTATGAGTTCGACTCAAAATTTTTTGAATTCCTATTCCTAACCTAAAAATATATTGGATTAATTTTACACAGTGGTTAAGTTACTCCAAAAATATAGAGATAAATTCAACCAAAATAGGAATGACATTTAACTTGTGCAAATTTTCATACATTTTCATCAACTTTTTTTTGATTTCGAATCAATTTAAGTTTAACCTATCTTGGGTGAATTTACACTTATAGGGTACTTTAGATATTTATCTTTACCTCTATGAAATTAACCCAAAATTTTATTAAATCCTAAACTAAACTAAACTAACCTAACCTAATTTAAAAAAAAAATTTTTTGGGTAAATTTCATACACCGGTAAAGGTGATCAATGATATAAAGGGCAAATTCAACTAAAACAGTGATGAAATTAAACTTAAGTCGTATTTAAATTAGCTAACAAACTCAATTTAATTTTGAACCAAATTTTGCATTTCATAATCTGATTTGGCATTTAGAATTTTAATTTTAAAATATGAGAAAAATTGTGCAAAAATGTCATATTTTTTGTACAAGTTTTTCAAAAGTATGGAAATATAAAAAATTTACAAAAATAGATTACTATTTTACAGCTTGAAAAGTTTGATTAAAATGAGAACCTTTTTTCAGTTTCAGACGAAAATTTCTAAATCCAAAGTTCAAAGTATTTAGCATAGGCCTATATACTAGTATCAGTAATACAGTAGTAGTAGCTTTCTCTATAAATTTTTACTTATCTTATCATCAAGACTTGCATGATGTTTAACTTTATGTTCCTTTTTATCCTACTTAATCTCATCTATACATGGTATTTCATAAGTACCCTACATTCATAGATAATTAATATATCCCCTCTGACTTGAAAAAGTTGAAAAATTTGATAGTTTTTGTCCAATCTACAGATAATCCCTATTTGATTGATTTTACCTCTATATTTTTGGTCTAACTTTACTCCTGTATTAAAGTAATCCGAATTTTTTAAAGTTTAGGTCAAAATCGATTAAAAATTTGCTCAAAATCGGTAAAAATTTGACCAAAATCAGTTAAAAATCAGATACTTTTAGGCCATTTGATAGTTTAGTTTATGTAGGTTAAGATTTTAATTTTTGATTAAATTTACCCCTATATTTTTGGTCTAACTTTACCCCTGTATGAAATTAACTCAAATATTTTTTAAATCCTAACTTTACCTAACCTATATTAACCTATACTGTATTATTTTATACAGTTATATCAAAAAAAAGGGTAAATTCAACCAAAATATAGATGAAATTAAGCTTAAGCCTTTAAAAATTGGTCGATTTTCGATCCTAAATACTTAAAAATGTATCCTATTTTATGAAAGACACTGTACAAGTGTATGAACTGATCGTTTAATGCATAAATAACACATTTATAATAAATTTAATGGGTTTAGTTAGGGATTAGCAAAAAGCAAACTTAAGCTAGCCCGATTATCAACTTGAAAGTAGTAGATCGATATCTACTTTACCCTTGAGACCCTGAATTCTGAATTCTGAATTTTTTTTTTGTAATTTTAGGTACGAAAAAGATAACATTTTTTCCTCACATCTTATCTTCATTATATTTTATGTTTCTTTTGTAAACACTTTCACCAACTATGTATAAGTATATACTAACTGTTTAGGGGTAGATTAGGGATAGTTTGGAAACTTTTTCGAAATTTGAACAGACTGTTCACTACATTTGTTATTTTGACATGGAATTTGTATATCTAACCAGGTAAATTGAAATCGCAGACAAAAATTACCCGATTCCATTATACAGTGCGTATTTTTTTTATCTCTACGAATTTTTAGGTTTATGTTTAATTTTACATGTAAAGTTGAGATCAACATCAACATTTTTATATTAAATTTTTTGGCCAATTCGGATAGATACTGACCTAAAAGGTCAAATGAATTGTAAAAACCTTTACTTTTAGTCTGGATTTTAGTCATACGTATTTCTCATCCATTACAAGCATAGGGAATTATATTTCAGTTGACTTTTTAGGTCAGTATCTATCCACATTGGCTAAAATATTTGCTCAAAAAAGTTGATTTTGATCTCAATTTTACATTTAATATAATGGAATCGAGTAGTTTTGGCCAGCGATTTCAATTTACTTGGTAAATATCAGTAAGTTAAGAGATAGCCAAGATTTTTTCAAACAAAAAGTCAAAATAACAAATATTTCAAGAGGAAAAGTGCCTTTTCAAATTTCGAAATAGTTTATGGACTACCCCTAATCTACCCCTATAGATACTTACCTTATCAACTCATTGCTATATGTATATACCTGAAGTTATTAATAGAAAGTAAAATGAATATTAATTTGCATTTTGCATAAGGGTAAATATAAAACGCCCAAATTACCATTAACATTATTAAAATTTGAAACCCTGCCTGGTACTTTGTAGTTTAAGAATTTAATTAAAAAATTTATACCTAGTTTATACCACATGTTTGTAGTACAAGTATCAAAAGGTTAAGGTCAATCAAAAGATAATTTTTGTCCGTTTTTCGTAATGTCTTAAAAAACCAAAATACTTCAAAATTTTGAGAAAAAATTCCAGTGAAAGAGGTTGTTTTAATTATGATAATTATGATTTGTATTTTGATTGTGGTATACTTATCCCATATTTCAATTTGAAATCCTTGTATCTTCTTTCATTAGATTATATAATGAAATCTTGGATTTCAAATTTAAGAATTCTAAAATGAAAACTTTTTTAACTTTTCATAAAAAGAAGGCTCTTTTAAGACTCTATTTATGCGACAGTTTCTGCAAGATTTTTGAAATTTTTTCAAAATTTGGTAATCTGCTAAGATAGTTTCAATTTTGATCTAATCCTGGATGATAAAAGTAAAACTTGATATAATATAAAGGTCAAAATGTGGTTAAAAAGCTAAAATTTTATGTTTTTTGGGCATTTTGCGAGCTATTATGCGATAGATATGCATAGTAATTTCTGATTTATGAAAGCTAATACTAGTTACTAGTAAGTAATAAAATAAGGATTTAATTAGCAAAACCACAAACTTAATTAAAATTGATCTGTTCTGAAATCTGAAATGAGTAGATCTTTGAATACAAGTTTTAGTTTTTTAAAATGTATTCTGCTAATACCATTTATAATTTTATTAAGGTTTATTGGATTCAAATTTCAATTATAGATATTAATCTGCGATTCCTTGATTAATTTTTATAAATTTTGTAATTTTAGGGTGCATCTCATGACCTTTTTGAGCTGCTTGAGAGACTTCAAAATTCTCGAATTGACGATCAAAGATGTACCTTACCCACTTACTTCAGTGCATCGAATCAGGTAAGAATCGCCATCTGAAATCCTCCATATGAACTCCATTCTAGATTTGAGAACCATCGTTCTTACCCTTAAATATAGTTGGCCTTATATACTCGAAACTCAAATACAGTTTTACAATTTCCCCCTATTATATACCTTAGCTAACGTACCTAAAAATGCCATTTGGCCTAACTATCAAGCAGAAAGTGCCTTATATTGTCTAGAAAACCTTTTTTTGAACATTTAAAAAAAATCCTAATTAAAACATTGGTTTTGTAGTTACTTGTATAATGAAAAGGGAACCTTAGATAACCTATCTTGAGCGATTTGGCTATACATTGTAAAGCAAAAATTAGAAAAAAATGCTTAAAAATGACTAGAAAACCTTTTTTGGACATTTTTAAAAATTTGCCAATTAAAACATTGGTTTTTCAGGTACTTGTATTACGAAAAGGGAGCTAATTTTTTGAAAAACTGAATATTATTGACAATTACAAGTGTCTTTTAGCCTTTAGACTGAGGAGTTAGTAGGTCACAATAATCAAAAAGTTAAAAAAACATTTTAAAAGTAACGATCCCTATCCCTACTTACTGATAAAATAAGATTCGGAATGACATTATTAGGTTGACTAAACTATCGTGTTAAAATGGTTCTTCACTTGACCTAGGCCTAGAGGTCGAATTTAGCCTAAAAATGATTTCATATTCATTAGGCATTACATAGGCTTCCTGTTCTTACAACTACGAGTAGTCACAATTTCTTAAAATATTTAAATCAGACAAATATAAAGCTACAGGTTAAAAGCCTATTTCAATTTTTATATGCCAAATTTTGAAAATTTTGAAATATATAGATTTTTCTTTGGTTCCGTTTAAATGGATGAATTTCAAATTTTTTTGTAATTTTAAGTTGAAATTTGAAATTGTCCCTAATGTAAAATTTAAAGTAGGTTAAGATTTTCTACAGAAATAATATTAGATAATTTAATTGAAATTTTAGCCCATTTAAATAAGTATTGTACCATACTGGCACTGGATAAATAAGGACTTGGCTCCTAATTTAGGTGAATTTTCCCCTATATATTTGGTCTAACTTTACCTCAGTATGAAATTAACTCAATATTTTTTGAGTTTAAGTCAAAATCGATTAAATATTTGGCCAAAATCCGTACAAATTTGGCTAAAATCAGTTAAATATCAGGTACTTTTAGGCCATTTGATAGTTTAGGTTAGGATTTTAAAGAACTTGGGTTAGTTTCATACAGGGGTAAACTTAGGAATAGACCCAAAGTATAGAGGTAATATCAACCAAAATAGGGATGAGATTAAATCGGAGCAGTATAATATTATCAAATTTAATTTGATTTCCATATCTAACCTACTATAGTATCTAGGTACTTACCTATTTGCTTTAAATTATCATTATTTACACAAAAGTGAGTTTGTAATTTGCATGCAAAATCTCTATTTAAAATTCGAAAGTTGAAATCGAGATCCAAATTTACACATGTATAATACATAATACTGTATCATGAATCATGACCTATGGGAAATGTAACTTTGTAAAGTTTTTTAACACTTTGGAAGTAAAAAATAATGACTTTTATTTTGTATTTGACTTTCCTGTTTAAATCCCCATTTAAACTTTATGTCAATGTCCCTTTTATTCAAAAAAAAGTTTTTAATTATATTGACTTATACAAGGTGTAATTAGAATTAGAACTCGATTACAGTGTAAATAAACAGGTCAATGACTCAGGGAAAAAAGGTTAAAATTCTAAATTTCGACTAAATTTGGAATTTAAA
The DNA here is from genome assembly GCA_034699045.1 of Nanhermannia cf. coronata Gr-Ori-00579. Taxonomy (NCBI): domain Eukaryota; kingdom Metazoa; phylum Arthropoda; class Arachnida; order Sarcoptiformes; family Nanhermanniidae; genus Nanhermannia; species Nanhermannia cf. coronata Gr-Ori-00579. The sequence goes on along the minus strand of JAQIXA010003928.1, from coordinate 3,284 downwards.
ACCAAAGAATTGTGTATCAACATACACAGGAGACTCTCTATAAGACTTGTATATAATTTTTCCCTACTTTGGTCGAATTAACTCCTTTATTTTTGGTCTATCTTTACACCTGTATGAAATTAATCCAAGATCTCTTTAGTTCAGTTTAGTTTAAAGTAGGATTTCCAAATATTTTGGGTTTATTTCATACAGGGGTCAAGTTATACCTAAAATATAGGGGTAAATTCAACCAAAAATATTTTAAAATCCTAACCTAGCCTAAACTAAATTATCAAATGGTCTAAAACTAGCTGATTTTTAACTGATTTTGGTCAAATTTTGACCGATTTTGACCTAAACTAAAAAAATTTCGGTTTATTTCATATATGGGTAAAATTATACATAAATATAGGGGCTAATTCAACCAAAACAGGAAATTGGGGCCTTCCTTAATATGGTTTCTTATGAGAAATTACCTTTTTTTTGAAAGGATTTATTCGGCTTTCAGGCCTTTACATGTTAAACCTCATATAAAGGCCAGAAAGCCCATTAAAACCCCATGATATCCTTTGGAATCGTTATAAAAGCCTGACTTTATATAGAGAGTGCACTGTAATAATAAATCTCAAATTTGCTAAACTTTTCTTTTGTGAAATTTTGAGAAATTTTGAGAACTTTTTACAATACTATAATGCTCGTATTCTCAAGTATAATTAATTCTTAAAAAGTTCAAGTTTTTGAACTTTTTGAAAGAATAGTAAGAGTAATTGGATAAAGCCAGGTAGCCAATTAATAATTTTCAATTTTTTAGCATAAAATTCTCATTTTAATAACTTGTACATACTTGTATAGTAAGTACTACAATACAAAGTAAGTTTGAAATTTGAAATAATCGAATTTTGAATTCAAATCTCCAGCTGAGATTTTCCGGTTTTAAAGAGTTGAGTTAAAAAAGTGAAGATTTTCGGCGGTTTTTGTCTGCGGGTTGTTAGCGGAAGTAATGGCTTTAACCCTTGGCTAATTTGTAAAACAAAAGCCGAAAATATTTAATGCATTTCATATACAATATCTCTAAAAAATGCACTCTTCAAATATCTTTGAAAACCTGGATTTCACAGTGTAATTTAAGGTTGGATTAGGATCTAAAATTGAAAATCGAAATTAGAAAGCCACTATTAAAGCTTCAAAATTCTGATAACTTGATTTAGAATTTTTAAAATTTTAGATTTTTTTGAATTTTTGGAGAGATACTACTTTTAAATGACTCTGTATATAAAAGATCAAAAGTTAGTAGGAGAAATCATAAGCAAGTCTCAAATCCCAATGTGAGGTTTAAATGATTGAAAACCACAGATTTAGCTCGTATTTCAAAATTAAGTAGATGTTGCAAGTAAAAACATAAACTTGAAATCCATTCGAGTTTATAAAGTTAAAAATTTTGTAAAATTTCAAATAATTACAGATAATATTCTTTACGATTATGTAGATATCATTCAAAATTTTCAATTTTTGATTTAATCTCATCCTTATTTTGGTTGAATTTATCCCTATATTTTATGTCTAACTATACCACGGTATGAAATTAAAACCAATTTTTTTAAAAATCCGAACCTAAACTATCAAATGACCTAAGAGTACCTGATTTTTAACTGATTTTGGTCAAATTTTTTAATTGATTTTGACCTATACTAAAAAAATATTGGATTAATTTCATACAGGTGTAGAGATAGACCAAAGATATAGGGGTATATTCAACCAAAATATGGATGAAATTTAATACAAATCTATTATATTCATATCTTAAAATCCATATGATTTTTTAGAATTAGAAAATTTGTAAATAAAGATTTATTAGAGATTTTGGACTTGGTCTTGGAAATTTTTTATTTTTACTAATTTGTACTTGACAGCAATTAAAATTTGTCAAAATGAAATTCCTATCCCTATTTTGGTTGAATTTATCCCTTATTTTAAAGTTATTTTTGATCTCACTTTGTATCAGAGTAATCCAAATTTCCTTTAGTTTAGCTCAATTTAAGTTTAGATTCTATTTTAAATTTGGGTTAATTTCATACAGGATTAAAGTTAGACCAAAAATATACGATTTAATTCAATCAAAATAGGGATCAAATTAACCTAAAGTCTAGATTAAGCAACAAGTTTGCCTAAAAATCGTATTGAACTCACAATATTTTTTATAAAATTGACTGAATTTCTTATAATTTGATCATTTAGAAAAAAATGCAAAAAAAGAGCATCAAATATCTGTATTTAATCATTCTGGTTTACATAACTTACGTAAATTGTAGTAGGGTACTTAAGGGTAAAGGTAAAGGATACATATCCTATACAGAATTCTGGTCTTTACATATTAAGTCTCATATAAAGGCCAGAAAGCCCATTATAACCCAAAGATATCCTTTCGAAACAATTCTTAAATAGAAAAATAATCAAAGTATCTACTTAAGAGAACAAGGTGGTCTGAAAAAAGTCCAGATTTTTGGACTTACAAGTTTTTAATACAGATATAAAGTAGCCTAAAATATAGACGAAAACTTGTATATAAAGTATCATACCACATCTAGCCAATGTTAGATAAGTTAGGTTTAATGAAAAATTAGAATCAATATAGTTTTTTTATACAAATTCAGAGCCTTAAAAATGATCAAAATTTTCTTAAAATCACAAATTTTTATTCCACTTTCGGTATTTTCGAACATATTTTTGACTCAAAATTGAAAAAAGTTTTCTTTTAACATGTTTCAAATATTGGCTACTTTATAGAGAAGTTCTCTGATCATTTACAAGGTAATTAAGATGCCAGTTTGAGATTGAATTATTACACCTTAACCATTAGGACATTGACAATTTGAAACCATTTATTTTTTATGTGATTTCTCAAATCCAAATCCAAACCTTTTTCTATTGACTCTGATTTAATCTCATCCCTATTTTGGTTGAATTTATCCCTATATTTTATGTCTAACTTTACCTCAGTATAAAATTAACTCAATATTTTTTGAGTTTTGGTCAAAATCGATTAAAAATTTGGTCAAAATCATTACAAATTTGACCAAAATCAGTTAAAAATCGGGTAATTATAGGCCATTTGATAATTTAGGTTTGGATTTTTAAAAAAATTGATTGAATTTACCCCTATATTTTTGGTCTAACTTTACCTCTGTGTACTAAAAATCTCTTTAAATCATAACCTAACTTAAGCCTAAATCAAATGGCCTAAAAGCAGCTGATTTTTAACTGATTTTGGTCAAATTTGTACCGATTTTGACCTAATTTTTAATAGA
>JAQIXA010003927.1:0-12637 GCA_034699045.1 Nanhermannia cf. coronata Gr-Ori-00579 | reverse complement strand
AGATTCGTGATCTCCGTTAAATTCTCAATCGATTCCATATATAGCTTGTTAAAATATCTTATGTTTTTACAGATTAACATTGGCTTTAAAAAAATTAAAATTTTTCGCCATAGATATATGGATAACCCTGTACATAAGTAAGATCTAGATTTTGAAAAATATTTTCATAAAAAATACTGAATTTTTGCCTAAAGACTAAAAACCGAAATGATTCGTTTTGAAAAATATATGAACATCATTTTGACGAGGAATAACCTATGCTTCAAAATTTTGAAATAAAATCCAAAAAGAAAAGCAATTTGACTCAAATTTTCAAGAATTTTCTCAATAAAAAATACGAAAAAACATAATCCAATACAGTATGCAAATAGGCCAAAAATGAGTTTGAGGTCATTCAGGTTACAGGAATTAAATTGTTCAGAATTCGCCAAGTGTATCAATCTATTTACTGATATAACTCGTTCTAGACTATTTGCCAATCCATTAAAATACAGGTTTATTCCAGCTTGGTGTAGGATTCCAAAAGTTGTTATAAAATCTAAATAGAGATAATTTTTGTATCCAACCCATCCCGTAAATGTAGGAAATACATTTTCTTTACTGAATTCTACAAAATATTTGCTTGACAAGGTTTCAAAAAAATCCAAATTTGTTTTTAAAATAGTATCACTATCAATTATTGCAATGTGAGATAGAGATTGTTGTGTTATATCAGTCCAAAGAGAATGAAAGTTCGGAAATTGACCCAAGTACACTTGGTTCAAGTGGTATGGCCAAATTTGTAAATATTTCACCCTTGTAACCATTATTTATTATGATTATGAATAAATTCCACACAAATATCAGATCAAAAATTATTTTTGTCCCAAGTTTAAATTTTGATTTTAGAAAAATTAAATTTTGATCTTGTTCCAAAATAGTAGCGAGTATGGTGTAGACAACCCTTAAATATAATTTTACCTCAACATTACCATGAACCAGGGTTAGAATCACAGTCATAAAGAAAAATGACAAAATTGTAAAAATCCAAGTTGATTGATCCATTATAGCCAAAATTGACCAGGGGTCAAGTGACCTTTTTTCAGATATTACGGCAAAAGTGATCCATCTAATTGTCATACCATTTGAGATAAATTCAAAATAGAAATTGAAATCATCAATAAGATTAAGAAAACTGTTCACTGGGATTAGATCCATAGTAAATATGATTTCATAAATCATATTTCAAAATCATAAATGTAGAATTTTCATGTAAAATCAAAAATTTTCCATAAACTGAAGGGAGATGAATTAGACCCTTGAACAATTCCATTTTATCTTCAAAGAGATTCAATAAATTAAATGTTTTATCATCACACAGTAAAAATAAATGATAATTTGAATAGTATGGATTTATCTGATCATTTTGTTTTGGGTTTAATTTGCTTAAGATGTCGTTAGTAATGTTTTGAGTAAAATTTTGTGAAATAAATAATTTTACATAGCAATTTTTAAACTTTCTGTAATAATGAATAGCGTGTGATTTTTCTAATTTTAAAGTTTTCGGATTTTTTCTAAGTTTGATTTTTAGCTTCGAAGCTATAAACTCGATGTACACAGTATTTTCTATTTTATGTAAAATAATTGAATTTATTTTAGCATCAGTATGATCTATTTCAGGGGCCAAGTACATGTGGAAATGACAATTATTTCCCAAAATATCAAGGATCTTCAATGATTCTTGAAATTTTTTTGAGAAATTCTTGTTATTAAAATTTTGAATTTGTGAACAGTTAACTAAAATGGCCAAGTGAATGCAAAATAAAAATGAGAACATGTTATTATTTTTCGAAAACATTTTTTCAGAATCTTGTATTGAGCTATAAAGGAGTATGAAATTAAGACAAAATTATATTTTCTAAATTATTCAAATTATCATTACACCACATTATCATTAGTGTCTAATAATTTAGACCCTTAGTTAAATTAGATAAATACTCAAAATCAAATTGTGTATTTTTGTCATTAATTTTAATTGATCAGAAAAATGAATAGTTTTCAAGCACTCACTTAAGGATAATGTCTAACTAATCTTAAGCATTGCTTAGCTAAGAGTATAAAAAATTCTTACCAAAATTAAACATTATATCAAAGATCCATGACCTTACAGTTCACTAAATCGTTATCTTTGTCATTATTTAGCAAAGGTTTTATTTATAAAAATCTTTTTGCGAAGCTTTATAGTAAGATTTAGCTGACCATACATTCAATTTATAAAAATTATTGTTTGAAAACCCTTATTTTGGCCTTGCACTTAAAAACATTTATATTATATTAATATAAAGACGTAAAAGGATGTCTTTGAGTTATAATTATAATATAATGATCTTTCATGGTCTTTATGTCAAATATATTATGCTTAGAAAGATCTGAAAACCGGATATATCATTTAAAAATGAAATAAATTGTAAATTGAAAGTTTTATTATATTTATTTTTTGCATGCTATTAAATAGCAATAATAAATTTACTTTATCAGTTCTATAATATAATATAATATCTAAAATAAAATAAAATAATTAGTCTTTCTATCTAACTAGTATAAATTTTTATAATTATTAAGTAATCATTTAGAATAATGAATTGACATGGAAAACTTGGAAATTTTTCATGCAAATCTTCAACAATGCCTTTAAAAAATGAAAAAATTTCGATTGCCAGAAATGTTGAAAAAATTTAAGCATTGATTCCATATCAATTTCAATGGTCCCCTTTCAAAATTTGTTATCCAATTTATAGTCATATTTGTGCATTTATATATATATTCTCATAAATAGCATAAATTAAAGTATTTTGAAGAATTATAACCTGTCTACTTCCGGGTTCAGATTAGTTTGAATTTACATTATAAGTTTTCTAAGAAAAATATAATTTTTGTAAATAACTCCAAGTATAAGGAACTAATTAAAGATTGAAAAAATGTATTTAACATTAAAATATAATATTATAAATGTTAAATAGGAAATTATTTGATATAGTTAGAAAAAATATATAAAGTTCAAATAAGATTCAAAAGATCCAGAAGAAAAAAATGACGTCGACGTCGTTCATTTCTTTCTTCATTTTTACAGTCCTAATCTATATGGTAATTTTAAAAATGTTCAAAATTTTATAGCATTGGATATACAATTTGTAATACAGTAGGTATATAATCTTTATTATAGGTCTTGGGTGTAGACCCTGTTGTAAAGCCTAATAAGGCTATTGAAGGTAATTTTTATTACAAATATAATTATCGGTCAATCCCAGGTTTAAACCTGCGATCAGTATAGTTTACTTAAGAAAGCTGGCTTTCCACTATACTGTGCCACTCGACCGGGCACTAATACTGTTGATCACAATTCATGATTCATGTTAAATAGCGGTCAAGACCGAGGCTCCTGAAGGAGTTGACGTTGAGGCTAAAGATGCTGTAAAAAGAGAAACGGGTAAAATTATTTAACATATGATAGAACATTTTGCTATATACATATAGACATAGAAGCTATATATAGATCCAAAACTCGAATTTTATAATGATTTTGGTAAAAAAACCCTGATATTTTACTAATTCAGATAGTTTTTTGATGATTTTGGAATATTATACCGCTTCAGTTTTGGAGCTGATTGCAGCGGAATTTGATAAAATCATTAAAGAAATTTACTTGTTCATTTTATAAATACCAAATATACGCATAAAAAATAATCACATTTTTCAATTTAAATTCTTTTAGGATCATTATATTACGTAAGTTATTATTTGAATAATTTTTTCAGATTCACGATATAATTGTTCTTTAATTTTTTTGTTCAATTGTAATTATTAGCGAGTTTCTCCCTATGACTCTGAAGCTTATTCTGTAAGAGAATAATTCAATAAAAGCCTTTTAGATACCCAATTAAAATACACAATTAATTTTTTTTTGAATAAAGGATCATATTTTTCGTTATCCTGGTAAGATATAATACACTAGAACTTATTAAACTACTCATTAGAATATACAATTTATTTTAAAAAAATTTTAGGTGCCGTAAGAAAAAAATTCATATTTTTAAATTACTATTAAATTGAAAATAATAATTATCTTTCATTTGGAATAAAGCGTCCACCTATGGCTTATGATGGTATGTAATGCTAAGACTTAACGAACTGCTCAGTAGAAGGTTACAAATTATAAATTGGGGGAATTACTTACAAGAGTAAATTTTATAATTTTCAAAATTTTAAGTCAGTCAAGGTTACAAAAATTGCCCTATACTGTTTTTGAAAATTATAACTTGGCTATCATATAAATATAAAGTAAATATATTTGAGGTTTCGAATGACCCTTATAACTTTGGATTTCAAAATATATAATTTTTACGGTTCTGAGTTCTGACTGTCCCTTAAAGGAACCTTAACATGGAATTTTTTATATAAGACACAAATAGACCCAATAAAGGTTCTTCATTTCAAGAACCTTTATTGTTAAAATAAAGGTTAAATGGTTAAATTAATGGTTAAATTAATGGTTAATGGTTACGTTAATGGTTAAAATTGGTCTAATTCTAGTAGGCAAATCAGGCCCTATTTTTAAAAGTAGTAAAAGAACAACTAAACAGCTCACATTAAAAATTAACAGGTTTTTCAAACTGTACCTTTTTTATCAATGTACCTCAACAACCTAATACATAGATTAATATCCAAAAAATTTGAAATTTTAGCCAAGAATTTGAATAAAAATTTGAAAATTTAAGTTAAGAAATTTTGATCAAATATTTGAAAAAAATTTGAAAGTACCTAAATGAAATTTTGGCTATAAATTTCAGAAATTTTTTGAAAGTAATCAAATTTTAGCAAAAATTTATTTAAAAAAATTGAAAGTTATAGAAATTTGGGAGAGATTTTTAAAAGTTAATCAAATTGTGGTTATTTTTAATTTTAGAATACAAACCGCCTTTGAGGGGGGAACCTTCTTACCATGGCACTTATAATGCAGGTTATTGGTTGATTAGCACATTTTAAGTTAAACTTTTGATACCAATAAATTATTTCACAAATCTCTAATTTTTATTTATTTTTTTAATACTAAAAGTCAAGGTAATTTTAATACTCAATATATTTACAATAACCAAATGTATTAATTGTATTTATTTTTACATTATTATTTAAAAGTGTTTTTATCAAATCTGTGAAACTCACACTGACTGCATTTATTGCAACACTAGAAAATTCTGCAGTCCAATAACCAAAGTCTGCTCTTAATTAATTATAGTTATACATTTAAAAAAAATATTAGATAAATATAAATTTTTATACATTATTAATAATCGCAAAAAGTATACATTATAAATACAACCAGGAGTTTTTGGGTTCAATATAAAAATAATTTTGCACACTTTTTTCGACTTTTTTCAACAATTTTCATTTGTTGTGACATTAAAGGTAAATGATATTACAAATAAGGTAGTTTTCGAACATAATAAAACTTGCTTTACTGTAAAAATATGAAAATAAAATCACATACATATATTTTAGGTTCTGCGTGAAATGAATTTTTTATTTTTTTTTTCTAAATTTTCAATTAAGAATTTAGGGTCCAATTCATGGATTTATAACTTTTTTTAAAATCAAAAATAGTTTGTTGTCGTTTTTCCTCATTTTCAATGCTGATATTTTGAAGTATGAACTTTTTATTGAATCTTTTTTTCTATCTCATTTCATTTTTAAGTCTCTATTTGCAACATATTTGATTATCTTAAGTTTTTCCATTCTAACAAATTTTTTGCATTTATTTACAACTCGTAATAACCCTAGGCCTAGGCGACAAACTTTGTTCTTTATAAAGGTCAAAAATCGATTAAAAAGTACAAATAAAACAAGTGAAAAAAATATAAAAAGAGTATCCCTGTTAGAGATCGAACTCTAGCCTTCTTATTTGTATACCTTATATATTACATTTTCATGAGAGTACATGAGAGTATGAGAATCATGAATTCACCCATCTGTAGATGCCTAAAAATATATTTACAATTTTTACAATAATTCAAAATTATTTTTTATACATTTTCATAGATTATAAGAGCAGATGTAACTAAAATAAACTCTTTAGCCATTTAAAATAAAATTACCTAATCGTAAGTACCTATATAATATCTTTTTACTAAAAGGATTTTTGACCAGCACATCCCTTATTCCTAGATATATCAAATGAGAAATTATATCTTGAAGAGAGAGAGGTCAAAGGGTCAATCGTTAATCCTTCAATTCGACCATTTAATCCTGTACGAAAATAATGAACTAGTTCAAATGTACTTATTAAAAAATGCTTAGAATTTAATAGAGAAAAATCTTGATTCAATCCTGAGCTTTAAAGTGTAAAAGTTCTTTGACCAATTTTACTCGAAATAACATAATAAATTATATCTCTATTTCTTCGAATAATCTTGATTGATTCCAAATGATTTATAAATATTTCATATAAGAATTTAATACAAATAATAATAGAACATTGAGGAATATGCCTATACGAACCAAATGCATATTAAAATGTTTTTTAAACTGAAATTATTGTAATGGATTTTATCCTCATATATCAGCATTTTATTGTCAAATATCACTTTGGGTTTTAAGATTGAAAAGTAGTAGTCGTCATGGTCAATCGTATTCATATTTGATTTTAAATTTGAAAATGATAGAGATTCAGATTGCATAATGAAAGTTTGACATATTGATTTTTTCCAAATATTTTCAAAATCCGCTGCTGATAATTGTATGAGTAGTAAAGGTAAAAGTATTTTCATGTTGTAATATTTCAGAATAATTCAAAAACCAAAAATAAACAGTTTGAATCGTATTACTCTAAAGCAGTTAATAATATTATATAATAGACTTTAGTTAAAATCAATAAGCAAAAATCTGTATTTTAAATTTGTAAATTATAAATTTCACGTATCATATAATATACGATAAGATTAATAGAAATTATAGACTTGATGTCCATATTAGACTTCATAATATTACGGTTTATCTATAAATATCTATCCTAACATAAATATGCACTTAAATTTTTGTACAAATAATACATATCTATACTTTTACATATTAAGGTATGTAATATGTATATACTTTAGTTTTATGAATTTATAGGTTATAGTAGGTAGTTACTTATAAAAAAATGGGCAAAAAAATCGCTTTCTCCTATATGTATTTCTTGAATAATCTACATAATTATGAACATTATACACTTTTTAAAGAATAATAACATTATCAAGCTCAATTCTAAAAATTTTAAAGCAATAAATAGCATAATGTGTAGAGAACCTGAAGCATAAAATAGATTTTTTTAGCATAATTTGGAAGGACTTGATAATTAGAAAATACAAATGAAACATATATTATTATACTGATATATAATATGGGCAAAGGACTTGTTAACTATCTTTAACTTACACAAAATTTCGCTATCTTATCAACAAACAATTTTATTTAACTTTGTAAATTGAAAAGTGTAAAGTGTCTATGATACAAAAAATACTTATAACATTCATGGTAGTTAAAGATGATAACACTGCGGCCTATTTTTATATTTACTTTTCACAAGAATTGGAATGGACAGAGCAAATTAGCTGGCTCCAAAAATGATTCACTTCAATAAATACACTAATACTGATAGTTAGATAATTTGAAAGGTTGTAATTTATATTATTATCTATTCTAAGGCTCTAGGAAAAAATTCCAATTGCCAAAATATCCCACCTAAACCAAAATCCCACCTCCATACAATAGTAATACAATTGAGGATGTTTTTCTTCAAATGTTAGTGGACCGCCATCCTATGACTATGCACGGGTTAAAGAACTTGGTTATAGAATTGCACAATTATTTCAACTTGTAGAACCTTCCTGAGATTTATTTTCCTAGTGGAATCAACGGTTAACTGTGCTCGATTTTAGTTTAATTTTTATCTTCATTTTCCTTGCTTTCCTAACTTTAACTTTCTGATTGATGAGGATGTGATCTCACTAATTTATGATGAACATCTTCTTCAATTGTATATTACAATAGTCTGGAGTTGGGATTTTGGCAGTTGGGGTTTTATCCGCCACCCTTGTTCTATATAATATTCTAATCTATTTTATTAATAAAACATTGCAAAAATCATAAAAGCCCGCACTCGACATGTGTACAAAAAATCATAATATCTCTATTTAGTAGATTTAACACTTCTTTACTGGTAAACTGAAAACCCATTTAAATTTAAATTTCGCTCTATTTTAAAGTACCTATTTTAAACAAATTCTTTTACACAATATTTAATATAAGTTTAGACAATCCTGCTGCCTCAATTTTTGTTCAGCATACTGGACATTTGTTTTATAGTGATTAACTCCCGAGGAATCGGGGCAGGTTCTAGCACTCTCAACTTCTGTCCATTATTCTGAACATTTGTACTCAAATTCTTTCAAATTTTATTTTAAAATAAAATTGTAGCGAATTTTAGCTTTATTTTGATATATTAACCTTAGGTATAGGCTTATCGCAAAGTATAGAAAATCAAGGGTTTTTAGAGTACTGTCGTAAGTACTGATGTCCATTATTCTGGACAATTGTATTTTGGGGGAACTTTTCTATTAATTCCTCGGGGGAGCACGAGGATATAAAAGAGATTAGAAAATTAAATTTTATTTTTGTCATAAAAATTATAAATAAAACGAATATAGCCGAGTCTCATCTCATTTATGAGAGACAGACGGGGTAGGAATGCAAACATGCAGGATTTAACTTTAATAAATGCCTATCTTTCATTTTCAGTGGAAAATCAAGTTTTTCGAGATAGCTGGATTATCTATCCATTTCTTTGTTATTTATTACTCACTCCCTATCAATATAAAAGCAAGCTCTAGTTTTCATTTTTGACAAAATTTTATATAGAATTAAAATTATTTATAAATTGATTGAATTAAATAATTATGGGTAAGTTAAAATTGTGGCTCTTTAGTATGGGTGAATCAAGTTTCTCGAGCATAATATCTCCAGGTAAATAAATAATTTTTAATAAAGTATGTACCAATCTAACTAATTCAATGAAAAATTTGTTTAAACCAATTTAAGAAAAAATAGAGAATATATTTCACCCGTGCTTGGAAATAGATGAAATAACCTATGAGTTTGGTATGTCGTATGGGATCAAGAGACAAGAAATAGACAGACAAGTACCAAAATACATTTTTGTTGAATTAATATTTATTCATTTTTGCATTTAATATATAATTTATAAATAATCCTAACTTTTACTTTTAATTATATTTTGAGTCTATAAAGATTAATTTTTTTTTATAATTTTTAGAGGATGTTGGAAGCAAAACATGAAATTCTGGAATTTGACTTTCCCGATGAAAAATTGTCCGAATTTATAACATGGTCTACGGTTTCGAATAATCAGTTTAAGTTAGAAAACATTCAAATATCGAGTATTAAGATTCAAAGGTTATCAAGTTTAAATTTTTGTTGTAGGAAAAAGTACTAAACTGATATGTAACGTTCCACTGATGCACAATAATAGTGACAAAAATAAATTCTGGTTAAATGTAAAAACTCGTTCATAAATATCTTCTAAGATTACTGTACAGGGTGGCCCAGAAACAACCCCCGAACTTTTTTTGATTTTAAATATTTCATGAACGGATGGGTTTATTCAAACAAAATAAAGACCATTAACTGGCTATAGCCAGTTAATTAACTTAAAATTACCACCACAATTAATAATTTATAATTGGTCAATCACATGGGAATATTTCATTTATAATAACTATCGAGATTTCGTCACTTGTGCTCCACCCTCTGCACTTCCAAAGCGAGGAAATGCTGATCGGCAGTAAGCCTGATCAAGATCTTTCATCAATTGAAGTATTGTCAATCTAAGTTGTTCCATTGTGGATTTAACGGCATAAGTGCGGTCTTTCATGATCCCCAAGACTTAAAAGTCCATCGGTGTAAGAGCAAGTGATCGAGGTTACCCAAGAAATTGAACTAATTATAAATTATTAATTGTGGTGCTAATTTTACGTTAATTAACTGGCTAGTTAATAGTCTTTACCTTGTTTGAATAAACCCATCCGTTCTTGAAATATTTAAAATCAAAAAAAGTCCGATGGTTGTTTCTGGGCCACCCAGTATACAGTAAGACGTCAGTTAAACTATTTTGTCAGATATTTTTAGACATATTATTTACGAAATACATACTGCACTAAACGTTACATATGAGATTGTACTTTTTACAATAAGTACCAAAATTTAGACTTGATACCTTTTTAATTTTTTGAAGCCAGTAGTTCAGTCTACTAAAGCGTCGGAAAGTTGGCATAGCTGGTTACTTAAGTATTAGTATTAGCTTTGTTCCAATCTCTCATGAGTTACCATTGAAGACGTAGGTATATTATTTTAATTCTTATAACCAATTTTTAGAAACTCCTTTCAAATTTTGATGAACATTATTTGATCAATCAAATTTCAATAGGCTGGATTATTCATTATTCATAATTATCCATATTACAAAAAAAGAGATTTAAGATATATCAATAATATGAGAAATAGACATAAACGGAGTTTAAAACACAGTGCTACATAAATCCAAGCAATGCAATGAAAGGAAAAAAATAATTTTTTTTTCATAAAAATATATTGTTATACATTCGATCTACATATATTTGACTCGAAGAACAAAATTTCCAATGATAATTATAAACATATACTATAATTCTTGTCCTGAAATAATATAAAAGTAGTTGCTAAACATTTCTAAACCTCAGGGTAATACTTGATCATATTAAATATAACATTTATTTTTTTTAGGAAATCGACCTATCACCTTTTTACTAACAATTGTATTCATTTTGCACAATCTGCTTTTGAAAAATTGGGCATTTCAGATCTATTTCCATCAATTTTGAAAATGTCCTTGGAAATTGTGGGAACACTAAGAACTCAAGCTAAAAGGTAAACTACTTTTTATTTTAAGATTTTAGGAAATAACACACATTTTACAATACAAATATTATAACAAAAAACATTTTGTTATCGTATTATTCAAAATTTTCATAAAATAGCATATCCGTATTTAAGTTTTCAAAATACCATATAGGGTAAGGTCTAGCAATTTGTGGACACTTGGAGATAATTTTTTTTGTTTAAGTTAATTAACATACAATTTGCATAGTTAATTAAATTCTAAAATATACATTTTCAAGAGTCACTAGTATAGCTTAGGACTTGAGATAAACTTTGGCTCAAATAGTAACCAATTAATTTTAAATAGCAATTAAAGTGTAAAATTCAGGTGTCCACAAATTGCTATCCATGTCTAGCAATTTGTGGACAGTTAAATAAAATAAAGATGTGCATATTTTTTCAAGATTTTTTTGGTGAAAATTGTCATATGGAACTTTTTCTTTTGAATGTTTCGATTTTTAATTAACTTTTAGCTTTAGTGTTGATTTTTGGGAATTTGAATTGTAAAAAATCAAAAATTATTTTTATGAGCAGTTTATAGTTTAAACGAGATTTTTTCGTTTAATTCCGTGACTTTATAATTTTAAAGGTTGGAATGTGTCAACTAATTGCCATTTAAACCTGCCCACTAATGCTAGCTAAGGTGTCCACAACTCCAATAGCAAAAAGTGGATAGCAATTGGTGGACACTTAATTATAAGCTAATTAGTAATTTTTTTTCTTAAATTTTGCTTTAATACAAAATTTTAATACTTTATAGATGACCTATCCTAAAATTATTTTATTAACCATTGGTTTAGAGGTCAAAATTCAAATTTAAAGTTCCCAAGAAAGAATTCAATTTAAAGTTTAAAACTCAAAATTTTTTTGGTGTTAATTATTTTGTCGAATTAGGAAAATTTATAGTTGCAATCATTTTGCCCTTCTCGGTTTTATTTAATTGTTAAGTATTCAATTAGATAATTAACAATTAAAAAAAGTTAGGTGTCCACAAATTGCTAGACCTTACCCTACAATTTTTTTTAAATTTTTAAATCACTCGCCTTAAGTATTCAAAACAAAAATTATGTAATTTATTAATATAAATTTTCTGGCAGGCTGGATATCTGGCTAACTCATTCCATGCCTTTTAATTTAATAGATACAATTTATTAGTGTATAGGCAAAAGAGTTAAAAAAAACACGTTTTTGAATTTTTGTAGAAAAATTACCATTTAATAGGCATTACCTATAGAGTCTAGAGTTGGATTCTTACCGGTAAGTATTAATACTTACCATGTCAGTGGCAAGTATTGACATTTATTGACAAGTATTGACTAGTGTCAAGTATTGACAAGTATTCCAAAATACCCCAAAATATTTGATTTTTGTATGTTTTAGCATTCTAAAATATAATTTGGCCTTTTAATTTGCAATTATTTTATGAATTTTTAAGAAAAACTGATACAAAAATTAAGTTCTATTGACAAATTATTATAAAATTTTCAAAAAATTTACAAAATTTTGAACTTTTTTTTAATACTTGCCACCTAAATAATACTTGTCATGCCACATGAATACTTGCCATGACGGTAAGTACCAATACTTGCCAATACTTGTCATGTCAATACTTGCCACCCATCCAACCCTA
>JAQIXA010003926.1:0-12640 GCA_034699045.1 Nanhermannia cf. coronata Gr-Ori-00579 | reverse complement strand
ATCAACTCACTAGAAGTTGATTATAAATTGTGCGAGCAAAGCGATGAATGCATCTCAAGATCGGTCCAGTAGTTCTTAAAGAAACCGTTAAATGGTCGCCGTGACCCCTTAGAATGGGGCAATCTGAAATTTTTGTCAATATGGCACATATAGACATACAGACGGACAAAGTGCAAGCAAAGTTGAATAGTAAGTGCTCGCTTCGCTCGCAAAATTAGATAAACTATGCAAAATTTATTTACTTTCAATAATCGTTTCATCAAATCTGAATCTGATATTTTCCATTTGATATTGTGGAAAATTTATTTTGAGTATTTTGATCTCAAGATAGTTTCCACATAACTACATATTACACAATACTGTGAGTGAAGGAACTCGGGGTTTCTACCCGGGTAGTAGTAGTAGCTACCAGTTGTAGTAGTAGGATCTGAAAATTTAGAAAAGATCGGGGAAATATCATCAGAGGATGGTATAAAGGGGTGGTTTTTTGCTCAGATCGTCGTTAACTATCCATATAAAGTATTTCAAATGTGAAATTCCCAAATACTACTACTTCTGATTCCAGTAGTATTTGAGTATGAAAAAGACCGGATTCTGATCTTGTCCTCGCAGTCGAGAAGACACTATACACCAGGCACATTTCCTCAAAATAAAATTTCAATTTTGATAATTTACACAAAAATCTACAAAAAAATCTTACACCTAAAGACCTAAAGGCATGTCTTTAATTCAAACATTTTTCACATTTCTCCAATTAAGATCTACGACAAAAGTATAACTTAATAAAGTGTGTAAAACCTCACTACTATTCTGTACTTGTACTATAGTTATCTGTACATTTCGCAATTTAAATAGTCAAACGTGTGCTACTCAAATTCTCAAAAAAAATTCTTATCAAATTTCAAGAATTTTGAAGAAAAAGGAAGGGGAAGTTAAATTGAGAAAGTTAAGGGGGAGAGAAAGTGAGAAATTTCTCAGAGTCTCTGGAAGATCGTGTTTTGCTCCAGGCTAAAAAAGTAGTAGAAAAAAGTTAAGTACTTACATACACTGGTTTAAGTGAATAAAATCGAGAAACTTTTACTTTCAATTTCAATGTTAAGTATATGAGGATCTATACATATCTGTCGTTGGGCTAAAGACCTTGAGATTTTGTGATTATTTGAATTTGATCTGCAAATATTGTCGGACATTTGTACTTGAAATTCTCGAGTTTTGAATATATGATAATATCCTGTGAATCTTGAGTTTGAAATTACGCTCAAGAATTTTTTTGAGATAACTTGAACTAAATTTTTAATAATATATTCGAATCATTTATCATCTTGGTGGACAGTTATTTGCCTAAATTAAATTTTCATATTTACTATATACTATATTGTAGTAAGGTCAACAATAGTACAGAGTATCTGTATCAATATCGATCTTGAAAATTTTAGAAAATAAACATAAATAAAGTCTAATATTACGAGTATCTATATAAATATCACAAAAAGGTTAGGCAAAAAGTAGATCATTGACCAGAGCCGAGTTTTCAAAATGTTTACAAAAATTTTGCTGATTCTTACCCTTCAACTTTGTATGATTGCTGGCAGTGGGATTTACACATCTGGATTGAATTCTGGTAAGAAAATTTCTATAAATTAGATTCATTTTTTTCTAATCAGTCAGATTCATATCATTATTATCATAGATCTAATTTGAGACTAGTTTTCCTGAATGTACCTGCTTTATAAACAGGGTTTTCTGTCCTTAATTAAGTTCAAAATGATCTGATCTGATTCAATTTTAATTCCCTACCCACACTTTTCTAGTATAACTATACTACCCAATCATTTCATTGATGTTTTTTTTCTACCAACTTTGAATAAAGTATCTCTACTCGGAAATGAGTTCAAAGTTTTGCAAAGTAGATTTCTGCTGGTTCTAACTTTCCAGCCACTTTTGTTCAATATTTCTCATCATCGAATGCTAGTACTTATTACTATGTACTAGAACTGTAGTAGATATTGGTCCTGCCTGGCCTGGTGGGTAGTAAAGTATCAATTTCTCGACTTTCTCATCGTTTTAAGTCTTTTAATACTTTATGTAATGTAAGTATTACTAGCTGGTAAGTACCCTACTACTGTACGAGTATTACTAGAAAATAAGTAAGCTTCTTAGTTGGCTCTTATCGTGCAAAATAAATGAGAAGATGACATTTCCCCTTAGACCACCTGTTCCATTCACTCCTAACCAAAAATCCAAAAATCCTTTCTTCATTTTCCAAGAACATAGTCTTTACTTCCACTTTCCTTTTCTATTACTATTACTATTACATACTAGTTAAATAGCCAAGTGATTCCACAACTTGAAAATCATTTAAAGGACAGGACAGGTCAGGGAATCACATACACCGGAGTCGTCCTATAGATCACAGGTATTAGTAGATTTTTCTTGGGAGCTTTTATATTTTGTAACAATTTTTATAGATTTTAAGATAATATAATACTCCGTATATGGCTAAAGAGAGGAAGAGATCCAACTTTTTGCCTGGTTTAGATATATAGTGATTTCTCCATTAGGTACATTACATTCAATTTCTATTAAGATCTAGAATAATTATTAATAAGCTCATTTACTCTGCCAAAGTTCATTTCTAAATAGACTACCAGTATATGTACCTATACATTTAGAGCTTCTATTCGTATTTAATTAAAAATAGAATAAAAGTTCTGCTATTAAATAATTACCCTTCTAAGAAAAATCACGTTGATTTTAATCGAATAGGTACAGTAAATATAGAATTTCAATCCTGTTATCAGATGAGTAATGGTTAGGTATATACCAATAGATTTTCAAAATTCAAGCCTCTATAATATCTAGGTCAACCAATTCTATACGGTCACAGTATACGATATAAATCGAAATTTTTTAAAAATCTTGAAAAAGTTTGGCTAAAACTTCTGAACTTCTGAACCAATACATATCTAACCTAACCTGAACCTAGATCAATCTATCCGACCCATTAACTTTCCAGTTAAATATGTTAATATAATTTTTTGATTGATGATTTTTTGTATAGTTTCAATTCACCTCTTTAAAATTAAAATTTTGTCTCAATTTTATAATACATATCTACAGAATAAATACGTTTAAAATTGAAACCATATTATTATCAAAGCTGAATTTTCAAAATCAAAAGGTCATTTAATTTGATTTACCTACATCTACAATACTGCAAATTTTTAAATAATAGATTTTACGGTTTTGCCTTGATCGGTATTTTCTTTTTTTTTACTATAGGTATCTTAAATTTTTTGATTTTGAATCAAAATTTTGAATATAAATTTGAGACTCTTTGATCTTACAAAGATACCTACAAGTTACAAGACAAGTAAGTACCAAGACAAGAGAAAAAACTGACTTATTCTGATCTTTAGCTCTAAATACTTAATAAAATAATTGTAAAACCTCTAGTAATGTAATGATATTTAAACTATCGATCAAAAAAGTTTGTCCATTCAAATATAGATCAATGAATATTTCAAACCTACCAGGTGTAAAATATCTAGATATATATTAATGATTTATACAATCGAGTATACCAGTAGTAGTGGTACTTGTAGTTTTTTGCACTTTTGTATTCAAATATAGGATAGGGGAAGAAGGCTTAGAAAAGTTTCTCTCATTTCTCCTCATACTTTCATTCAAAACTCGGAAACTTTTTCGAATTTAGTTTTGAATTTTTGTAGGTACTTTAGTGTGTAAAAAAAAGAGCAAAAATGATGGTTTGAATATCTGCATAATACCTCTGTATTGTATTGTACAATACATACACTTGGCATATAGATAGTAAAGTACCTAGAGGTGTTATAAAGGGGTAAAATATGGAAACATAAATACTACTACTAGTTTACATAGGTATATACGAGTATAAAATAAAAGAATAAAACTCATTTTTAGAAATAGAAATCCTCTAGAAAGAATTTGACTTTAGGAATTTAAACTTGCTTATACTTGAGACTTCTTGAGGGAAATACCTTGAGGCTTTCTCCATACTCTCTTTCTCTTAAACTTTTATTTCGAAAAAATTCAAAAATCTGCTCGTAATATTCCTCAGAGTATTGTTTTTACCTTTTTTTCCAAATCGAAATTTTTGAAAAATCTTGTAAAAGTTTCGAAAATAAATAGAAATCCTTATTCTTAATGTGATTTTAAATTAAGGTTGGCTTAGCCCTTAATCTTTTTAAAATGCTGACCATCACTATCCGTACAAATGGTTAAGAAAAAAGGAAAGAAAAGAAATAGAACTGATGATCTTGGAGAAAAGTAAGGTCAAATGAGTAATGATACACCAATTATAGACTTAAATCTTTGAAATAAAGCATTTCTTATATTACAAGTATTGTACAAGTATTGTACTTGTACAAGTATTGTACTTGTACTTGTACTTGTATTACAAGTACAAGAGAGTCAAGTTAAAGAAATTCTTGATTTTTTAGGTTAGAATTATCTCAAACTCGAAATTGAAGTTCGAGTTAAAGTAAGGGAAAAGAAAAATTATTTACCCTTCACTTCAAACAATCTGCTTGTCCTAAACTATTTTACTAATTTACATCCAAATGGTCAATTTCAAAGTGGTCTAAAGACAAATTTTTCTAATATTCTGTGTTGAATACCATACAGACTGGTCCAAAACTGACTGGTCTAATACCGTCTGGACCAAATAGTAAATGTTACAAAGATAAATTATCCCAATAGGCAATAGTTAAATAAAATTTTTATTCTCTGTTAATTCACAATTGACATAATATTTTGCAGCAAGCTTTTTTTGATATCTATTAAATACATTTCGACATTTTTGATACTATTTTTTATGTTTTGGATTTGAAAATTTCCAAATTTCCCCTTGACCTTTTTTATGGTCAGATTTTAGTTGAGTGTTGTACATAAAAGTACTTGACCTTAAAAAGGTGGGGACTTCTAAGGGGGACTACCAATCAATTTATATTCGAATTCTGCATCCTTCAAATCCGCTATAAACAAAATTTCAGCTAAATCCTACCATTTTGAAAATTGCACTATAATTGCATTTTTGCATTATATTGAACCTTTTGGGGTCAAATGTCCGAAATTCGGTCGAAGTGCATCGGGAGACATCCTATCTTTCCTTGCATGTGTTTTTATCTATAAAAAACCATGTTTGGTTAAAAAAGGTCACTTCAAGTACTTGCCTTCCCCTCCTAAATGAAAAGCATCAAATAGTGGAATCCTAAATTTATATTTTGGGCTAATTCTAGTAGCATTATATAATTTTGGTCAGTCAGTTTTAGACCATTCGGTATTCAGTTATACAGTTATTGAATGCTGCTGACCTAAAAATAAATTATTAAAAATAATTGTGTTGATGATTATTATAAAGGTACCTTCAACCAAATTTGGGTATTTATTGTAAATTTTGAAATTTTTGTTAACTATTTACTTTTCTATTTTTGCGACAAATAAATTGTAACTTAAATTAATTTAAAAGCTTCATTTATGAATAATGAGATTCGATTGGCTTATAAGTAGGCTCCATTTTATTTTTACTAGAAGTATTTGGTGCCTATAATTTCATTCAAATACACAGTAGGTCCTGATCAGTCGATTACAGTTCTAGAATTATTTTTGCGTAAGTAGGGAACTTAACTAGGATTTTGAATAAATACATATAGGATAGGTAGATAGATTACTTAAATTTTTGATAAAATTTGCACTTGACCAACTGACCATGAGTTCTAATATACACCCTTTTAATATACTTGTACAACTCGAAGAAACAGAATTGTACAACAAGTCTTCAAATTCTTGTTACGTGATCGAAAAACTTTTTCCTTTCCTTATTTTATTTCCTATTTCCTTGTTCTTACATACCATACAGTCGTTGTATAGTATAAAAATTATGATCACTTGAATGATTATTGGTTTGAGATGAGAACAATAGTTCTCGAAAGAACAAGGGAGAGTATGTAGGTATACAATAATGGGAATGTCCAGTCTCACAAACCGAAAAATAAAACCGTAAATTCTTTTATATTCTCACAAAACAAGAAGTAAACTACAAGAATTGCTGAATTCTTCTGGTAAAAAAGATACTACTATAAATATAAACTAGCCCTTGCGTTTGCTGCAAGTAGAGATAGGAAATCTTTGAAAAGATCGAAAATTCTTGTCTTTTTTGAATTACTGAATTCTTCACCTGATTTACTCTAAATTTTCTATACTTTGGTATCTTTTACACAAGTATCAGTAGTAGAATTGTATTGGTCTTTTGTTAGTTAATTAGCTCTCTACCAGTTTATTAGCCTCGATACAAGTTTGAGGGAAATAATGAACAGTCATTGGTATTTTCAGGAATGCTATTTTGTATCAGAGAGAAACCAAATATCAGTATTTGATAGAGATACAAGTATGTATGTACAAGTATAGGTATTTCTGGCTAAACCACAAATTACAGTGTAAAGGTTTGCTGTTTCAATGTGAAGTGGATTGGATTTCGAATTAAACAATAGGGTATTAGGACATTTGGTCAAAATCTTGTATTATTAAACTAAATAGTTACTTTTAGATTTGGAATTAGTAGCAAAATTGTGACATTTTTCAACTTCTATTTCAATATGTCTCTTTTTAGTAAAAATCCTTAAAATTTTTCGCTAATGGTGAGACATTCTACATACCTACTGATAGATAGGTATGTTTTTTTAAGATATACGAGTAGAAGACAGGAAATTCCGATAAAGACTCTGATTTGAGAAACTATCAAGAATCGAAAGTAAATAAGTTCAAAGTCGATTATATTTTTCATTCAATTATAAAATTCCATATCTAATTTATTAGGTACTTTATTTGGACATTGTGTAAATGACCTGAAATAATCATTTCAATCTTTAATAATGGTATATAATGGATAGGTTTGGTCTGTTGGAACTGATACCAATAGGATACTAGGTAATATTTACTTTATCTATAATTTTAGGGTGAAATGATTGTCCATTCTTTCTATAGATATTTCTCCCTTACATAATATCCTATCCGAATAGTTGTAGTTGTAGGTTAGGGTCAATAGTAAATTCGGTTTCTCGTACTTTTTGTTCATATACATACTTTGGTTTGGTTTACGTATGTTTAGATGTGTAAGGGAGAAATTTTCATTATTATCATTATATTATCACCCACAA
Source organism: Nanhermannia cf. coronata Gr-Ori-00579 (assembly GCA_034699045.1). Classification (NCBI taxonomy): domain Eukaryota; kingdom Metazoa; phylum Arthropoda; class Arachnida; order Sarcoptiformes; family Nanhermanniidae; genus Nanhermannia; species Nanhermannia cf. coronata Gr-Ori-00579. The sequence goes on along the minus strand of JAQIXA010003926.1, from coordinate 5,444 downwards.
GCAAAGGCTAAACCACCACATTTATTTTGACTTTGGCTTACCACCCTATATTTCAATTACAATATAATTTCTCTATAACGCAAGTTCTATACCTTAGCAAAAAATCATCTTGAAAAATAACTTTAAAATCAGTTAGAGAAAAAATGTACTAAAATACGCATGATTTTCATAGATTAGATTTGTAATAAGCTTTAAATAGCCGAGGATTTTTTTTTTATTTTTAAATCTTGATCGTGAATCATTTTACTATATTTAGAAAGAGAAATTCTAGGTAATGTTAAGTAATCCATAAATAGGCACTAATATCTCGAAAACTGATTTTAAACTTTTAACTATAAAACCAGTTAGAGAAAAAATTACTAAAAAGGATTTCATTTATAAATTAGATTCATTCCCTCTATTCTCCAATTCATAAATGAGATTATTTAACTTTATTTATAGGTATGTATCCTAAATTATTGAGAATTTTAAAATATCTTTAAAATCTAGGTTAAATATCATAAACGAGCCCTTACTATTCAACCTTGCTTGCACTTTGTCCCTCTGTCTGTCAATCTGTGTGTCTGTTCGCGGCATAACTCGAAAACTACTGGACCGATCTTAACCAAACTTGGCATGAAGTACCTATATAGGTTGTAGTTGTACATGCTTTCAAAATTTCAAAATTTCAGATTTCTCCACCCCTTGGGGTTCAGGAGACCCTTTAAGGGTTCCCCATATTATCAAATGGGAAAAATCAAAAATGAGATTTAAATGGTATCGATGACGGAGATTCAGAATTTGACATCCATTTAACCAGAAAATTGACCTTTGACCCCGAAAAATATGGCAAACTGCAAAACTGTCTATTTCTTAAAATTTTGATTTTTTCAAGGACTTTACAGAGAAAGTCCAGTGTAATTTAGTAGGCACTACTGTTGCTTTGAACTGAAGACTGACTGAAGGTCTATTCGAGTTAAGAGTTTGGCTAATAATGTGATCTCGATTTTGATCTTGATCCATGATCTCGAACGAATCTCGAAATTTCGAATTTACCCCCTGACTACTCTGTATATCTCTTCCAAATATTCTGTATCTGTCTCAATCTAGTTAGCAACTTTGTCCTATACTTGTACAAATGCAATAGTACTATGTACTATAACTACGGAGTACAATATGTATGTGTAAGTAATCATTTATTTTCTAGAAAATGGGATTTGAGTAGGTTGTTTCGTTTTTCTGATCATATTATTATTTTATTTCCCCTACAGGGTTACTTAAACTTATTGCCTTTACACACAATGGATTTCCCCCTTTTACAGATACTAATGGAAAAGATTAAGACTTGAGTTTAATTAGAACTTACACTATATACTGTCTAATACAGTATAGTGCCTTTGGATATTTCTTTTGTAATTTCTAAATTACTAATTACCATTAAAAAACCCTTAATAAGTAGTATATTATATGGTGCAGGGACTTGAGTTATTTTTTAAGTTTTGAAAACTTGAGAAATCGATTAAAATTAGATTTATTAGAATATGGTAATCCTTCAGTGAGATGAGATTGAAAAATTTCTGCATGAATTAGAGAAATTGATTATTGGTGATAATATAACCAGTATAGTAGTACTATGTAAGTACCCTACATACGATTAGTTAGATGAATAATAATTGGGATTATTGGAGAGTGAAATTAGATTCATTTTTTAAAATAGAATCAGAATTCAAAATGAGATTCAGTTAAATCTAGATTGATTTTTGCCTTCGGATTGATTTGATTTGAAAAAAAGCATCCTGGAGAAGTTATACTAAAACTATCGGTAGTACTAGTAGTATAAAGCACAAGTCACTTGGGACTTGGGATTTCGTTTTAAAACTGAAAAAAAATCCATTTTGATCAGAGGAACTATACTCGTACTTGGGTAGGTATTTATATGCGAAATCCTATTTGTAATTGGGTTTGTAAGTAATGAGCTAATTTCAGAAATTTTTATCATTTTACATACGATAAACATACCTAGTTTCAAATTTGGAATTTTCAAATCCAAACCTTAAAAATAGTATCAAAAATGTCGAAAATGTATTTATTAGATTTGATAATTCTTCCACCTAGGTCCGAAATTGCAAGATTTGGATCTAAAATATTCAATAAACTATCTAAAAGTATAATATTCGGCAATTAGGTCACGTATTTATTCACGTATATAGTGATCTGGAGTAGTTTAATCATTAAAAAAGAGGTATCTTAAAATGATCTAGTGGTATTTTACCTGAATCTGAATCAAAATCTGACTTTAAAAAAGTCCTCAAAGGATCAAAAATCCAGCTTAATTAAGACTATCAGTAGTGGCATTTTACAGAGTATATTTGAATCTGACTTATGGATTTATTATAATCGATATAAGTATTCTGAGAAATACTCAATTATCAACTTTATTGATTTCAGATTTGAAATTTTGCCCTCATTATACTAATCTCCAGGATCAGCAAAATCTCTTCTCAAAAACTCTTTTTGAGAAAAAAAGCTTACCCGACATTTACATTTACACCACTTTTACACTTTTATCTCGATAAAAATCTCTTTTTTTTAGGTACGAGTACTCGTAGGTAGGATAGGATACTTTTTATACCGATAGCAATTTAGCAAAAGCTTAAAAATCAATCTCATCATTACATTACATTTGAACAATCCTTTTAAAAATGCAAAAGGCTATCTCTTCACCTTATCCACTGGTTACTGCTGGTAGTACTGGTACTTATATTGATCACAGAATTCAATATACAGAACACATAACCATACCCATAAATGGTAAATGGTAAAAAAAAGATCAGACTACTATAATCAGTACCTATCGTATATAGGTTTCTAGTAGTAAAAAAAAGTGTTAGAAAAGGTTTGAAATCCTACTTTTAGGTAAAAGATGGTAAAATCGAAAGCTATAAAATCTCTTCACTCGTGTTACATTCCCTTAGGGACCCCCGGTACGGATAGAAGGCTTAAATTCAAGTTTTTTGGGCTAAAAATCGAGGAATCTTACTTCTACTATTGGTAGGGTACTGATATTTATGTACGTGGTGTGTTTTCCTTAATTTTTCGAGGGTTTAAAATCAAATCTAGGTAAGTAAAAGTGAAATTAAAAAGTACCTAGGTATATAAGATAAGTACGGGATTTTGAAATTTTGCAAAAAAAGTGCTTTTTAGCTGCTTTGCTTGAAGTTTAAATTTAGAATTTATGATAGAGTTAAGCGGTTTGAATTTGAAAGTATTGGATTTTGAGAGGTAGACACTTAAATATGCTGAAAATATGCTGGAGAATGTGTCGAAGCACTGAACTTTGGAATTGATATATTTTTAGTTTTTTAAATGGCTAAATTGTCAAAATATCCAAGTAGAATATCAACATATTTTCAAATATTTTGGAGAAAGGGTAGTCTGCATTCTTTACTTCTAAAATTAGGACATAAGTAAGTAAAAGTCTTCTAAAATTTATTGATTTTTTGCTAAAATTACGAAATTAAATTACTATGAAATGCATTTTTTGCTATTTCCGTAAACAATCCTTTTAAAAATGCAAAAGGCCTTCACCTTAACCACTGGTTACTGTTGGTGGCTGGTAGTAGGTACATACTGGTACTTATATTGATCACAGAATTCAATATCTATTTAATAACCTTTTACATAAATATTTGACCAATTTTTGTCAAAATTTTAAATATTTGAAGTAAAAATTAGTCTTTTCTTGATCTAATGGTATATTATGCAGGGTATATTATGATAGTATGTAGGTATTAGGTATATCAGTCTATCAGTTTAAAACTTCATTTTAAAAAAGTCATGGTTTATGTTCAGACAGGTACAGGTTCAGGTTACTCAAAATTAAAGATTTGCTCTAAAAATTATTTTGTTGTAAATTAAGTAGTCATTCGATAATTACTTATACAGTGCGTATTTTTTATCAGGGCGAATTTTTAGATAAAGTTTAAATTTAACAAAGGGATTTAAATTTAACAAAATTCAGTTACCTTTGGTAACTGAATTTTTTTTAAAAATTTCGCATAGATAAAAAATATGCACTGTATGACAAAATTTTAGGATTTTTTAATTTTAGATTTGACTCGAGCTGTAACTTTGCTCATACCTATTTGTTTTTGTCTATTACCTATAAGTAAATTTTTTTTTAAAAATTGGTTCATACATATTTGCTCTTACCAATGTGACCTTGATTTGATCATACTGGGGACTCTATAAGTGGACATCTGGAGCCTTCGGATTTCCAGAGCAATAAGGAGAAAGCATAAACGGTTTAGAGACCATTTCATTCTGATCTGAAGCTTCAATGTGTCCTATCCCTATCTTATACATATGCTAGTAGGTATTATAAACCCATATTCTTACCCTCCTTCGTATAAGAAATGATACGAGTATCTATTAAATATATCCTTTACAACTACTACATATTTTACACTAGGGAATAAACACACCTGAACCAGAAGAAGAAAAAAAGAATTTCACTGTCCTTTATGAAATGTGAATGCATTTCATGAAATCTAATCCAAGATGCCATACCCATTTCATTCAATTCCCCTTGAAAACTCAAAAAAGACACACAAAAAAATGCCCCATTTACCATTTATATGATCTTTGGTGGGTGTCCAAAGTCCAAACATTATTTCAGTGTCAGAGTCACAACAAATTTTTTTCTTCCTCAACTGGACATTTTGAGTTTTGTTTTACTTTTGAGGATACTATATGAGATAGTATCTTGAGACATTTTATCCACTTGCATTTTGGTCAAAATAAAATTTTAATTAAGAGATATATACCTAGGTATTTTATCAAATTTTTACAAGTTTTCTACATGTAATCAGTAATCACTCGTTATCTAAAAGTATAAGGTACTAGGCTTTAATCAACTCACTAGAAGTTGATTATTGATTGTGCGAGCAAAGCAATGAAGACATCACAAGTTGCTACATTTTTCGGGGTCAAATGTCAACTCCCGGCTCAAACGGACATCAAATTCTAAATCTCCGTCATCGATTACCCCTAGCTAAAGCCACTTAAACCTCATTTTCAATTTTTCTCATTTGATTAACATGGGGAACCCAAAAAAGGATCCCCTGAACCCATAGGGGTGGGGCAATCTGAAATTTTTATCGAAATGGCACACCGAGACCCTATGGATGTCCTTCATGTCAATTTTGGTTAAGATCGGTCCATTAGTTCTCGAGTTATCCTCTGGACAGAAGACAAACAGACAAACAGACGGACAGACGACAGACGGACAAAGTGCAAGCAAAGTTGAATAGTAAGGGCTCGCTTTGCTCGCCCAATCAGAAATTTCTTTTCATATTCAAGATTTTCAAAATTTTCAAAATTTCCAAATTTTTTCAAAATTTTTCAAAAATTTTGAGATTTTGAATTTACAGAGCTAAATACATTATCTAATAAAATTTAAAATA